>JARSSU010024218.1:0-12856 GCA_029619165.1 Eurosta solidaginis | reverse complement strand
ATGTTGCCACCATAGCTCTCAACTGAGTATGTAATGTTCGGTTACACCCGAACTTAACCTTCCTACTTGTTAGTAAATATTGCTATAATATTAACTTTGTTAAAGACAATTTATAGAATTAAGATTAGCTATTATGTTAAATGTTTTGTAAATCATGTCGTAGGAATGTTTTACCCGCAGACAAGATCAAAAAGCTTCGCGGGTTAATTGTTAAACCTAATGTATGACTTAATATAATCAAATCAATACTGTGACAAATATGAGTGACACTAAGTGATACTCACATCCCTAGTCTGATGCTAAGTAAATGAAGTCACAACAACAATAAGCAGACAGTCATTATGTATCTACATAAACGAATCAATCATTATGTCTACACATATGTATGAACACGCAGCTAGAAGCCTTCCGCGATTTACAACCAGATTGACTGAATTTTTGTATGTGTGGCGTGTCGGGTATTTGACGCTTGCCCCGCGACTATCAAATAAAAAGCCATCAATCAACATTTGCATTGAGAAACCGTAGCGTTCGGAAGTGAATATGTCGTCATCGGATGATGACTTTTTGTTCTTGCAACTACAGAAGTTTTATTAAATAATAAAAAAATTAATAAAATTTTATTAAAGTAATAATAAAAGCTTTACATTCTATAAAGCTGGTAAACATTGATAATTTTCAATAAATTTTAATATGAATTGCTGTTCTTCCGCGCACTTGTTCATTTTGAATGTCGACACAAACTAAATACAACACTGCGTTTTGTCAATCACACCCGCGACTATCAAATAAGCTAGCGTCAAATGAAAAATCAAAAATTTTTGATTTTCATCAACGTGTAGCCGACAACAAATACGTGTGTCACGAAGCCACCCGACTGCACTAACACACACAAAATTCAGTCAATCTGGTTGTAAATCGCGGAAGGACTTTAAAAATAAAGCCTTCCGCGATTTACAACCAGATTGACTGAATTTTTGTATGTGTGCGTGTCGGGTATTTGACGCTTGCCCCGCGACTATCAAATAAAAAGCCATCAATCAACATTTGCATTGAGAAACCGTAGCGTTCGGACGTGAATATGTCGTCATCGGATGATGACTTTTTTTTACTTGCAACTACAGCAGTTTTATTAAATAATAAAAAAATTATAAAAATTTTATTAAATAATAATAAAAGCTTTACATTCCATAAAGCTGGTAAACATTGATAATTTTCAATAAATTTTAATATGAATTGCTGTTCTTCCGCGCACTTGTTCATTTTGAATGTCGACACAAACTAAATACAACACTGCGTTTTGTCAATCACACCCCGCGACTATCAAATAAGCTAGCGTCAAATGAAAAAATCAAAAATTTTTGATTTTCATCAACGTGTAGCCGACAACAAATACGTGTGTCACGAAGCCACCCGACTGCACTAACACACACAAAATTCAGTCAATCTGGTTGTAAATCGCGGAAGACTTAAGAAACAACGCACAAAACACATGCATATATCTGAGATACTCCCGAACGAGGAAATCAGAGAGTATAAAAGGCAGCAAATGTAGAGGCGCTGGAATTCAGTTCATTTGAGCCATCAATCAGTTTGGTTATTAAGCATGCTATTCGTTGCACAGTTTGAGTGTTATTGTGAAGTACTTTAATAAAGGCCATTTTGCATTATTACATATTGGAGTTATTTATTCAACAGTTAGTGATTCGAACTTAGCAGAGGGTTGCAAATAAGAGGATTTGAAAGTAAATTCGTTACAATACAATACGATACAATCTGTGGGCCCGGGCCTGTGGCCATTAGTGTGCAGTCATCGGCATAAGAACGAAGTAAACTCCTTCTGGTGGCGAACGTAGCTTTGATATGTAGAAGTTAAACAAAAGTGGGGAAAGTACACACACCTGTGGCACCCCTTGTTTAATTCTTCTGTTTTGATGTTTCGTTTCTGAATGCACCGATGCCTGCCGACCACCCAGATAATTTGCGTTCCACCTTTTAAGACATGGGGAAGGGTAGACCCTTCCAGGTCTTGCAGTAACGTGCCATGGTTGACCGTATCAAAAGCTTTGATAGGTCTAGCGCAACGAGTACTGTTCTATGGTGGTGGTTTTCATTTAAACCGCTATTTATCTGGGTGCTAATGGCATTTAGCGCGGTGGTGGTGCTATCGAGTTTTCTAAAGCCATGCTGATGACAGGCTAGCTGCAAATTTGCTTTGAAGTAGGGGACAAATGGCTTCAAACGTCTGGTTACTTGCGGTAGGAGAGATATCGGGCGATATGACTCTCCTATGTTAGCTGGTTTCCCAGGCTTTAGTAGCAGGACCGCCTTGGCCATTTCCATTTTTCGGGAATGACAAAGGTGGAAAGAGACAGGTTGAAGACATGTGCTAAATACTTGAAACCCTCTTTCCCTAGTGTTGTGGCATGTGGGCCTAGCCTAGTGCTTTTCATAATTTTGTACATCTCGTATTTCTTATATTTTAATACAACTCTGTTTAAGTTTCCGAAAATCCGATATGTACCTATAACGGCTGCTTTCGGCTTCACTATTTCAAGAAGAGCCGAGAAGCAAGCACGAATAAATATGTAAGATTTGCCTTTAATTCTAATATTTAATTGGCGGCCACCGTGGTGTCATGGTAGCGTATGCCTGGGTTCGCACCCGGGCAAAGCAACATCAAAATTTTAGAAATAAGGTTTTTCAATTAGAAGACAATTTTTCTAAGCGGGGTCGCCCCTCGGCAGTGTTTGGCAAGCGCTCCGGGTGTATTTCTGCCATGAAAAGCTCTCAGTGAAAACTCATCTGCCTTGCAGATGCCGTTCGGAGTCGGCATAAAACATGTAGGTCCCGTCGGCCAATTTGTAGGGAAAATCAAGAGCACGACGCAAATTGGAAGAGAAGCTCGGCCTTAGATCTCTTCGGAGGTTATCGCGCCTTACATTTATTTTTTATTTTTAATTCTAATTATATTTTCTTACAGATATTAAAACTCTAGCTCAACTTTCTCTCAGTAACTCAGTAAAACTCTACTCACAATTGTAACATTGTAATTTTCGCTATAATAAAGAGTTATTAATATATTCGTTCTTCGAAATCCTCGGTATTTATTGCGAAGCTTGCCTGCACAACATTTAATATTTATTATACGAACTGCCGTGAAAAGCCGCCAGTTTTTAATTGACGCATGCAGCGCTATAATTTAAGAAGCAGAAATTCAGACGAATTAAACGCAAATATGTCAAATTCTAACGACAACTCATTCAACGATAGTGAAAACAATCGCACCATTATGATGGGGCAATTGAAAGTCTTCAGCAACAGTTTTTAGAATTGCAGATGTCTCTGGAAGCTTCTGAAAAGCCAGGTTATGTCTGCAGGATAAATTTGCAACAACAATAACAACTTCACCTCTCGTCAGTGTAGCAACTATGAGTCACTTGCCGACTATCGCCCGAGTGCTACAACGTCTGTTACATCGATGCAAATATTATCGAAATAAAGATGTTGCAGGCGCAAACTTCGGTGGAAAGCAGCGGAGGGTAACAAAATTCTAGGAGGTCACTTCCACCCGGGCATGCTTAACCAACGAACCGATTTCATTTCGTCACGGTTATTAACGTTTATAAACGAAACAAAGTAATTTCGTTTCGTTTATTAACGTTAAGAATGTCAAATTAGCGAAATGATTTTGTTTCGTTTTCTGCCATATCAAAACGAAATCAAATCGTTTATGTTGATTATTAATTTCAAACTATGCTGGCAAAGCTGATTGATGGCGGAGTAATTAAAGGTGAAAGCATTAGCCAAGCTGATTGCAACTTTTCTCATGAGTTTTGACAGTACGAACATTTGTCAGAGTATTTTTGACATTACCACCAACGAATTACACAAACAAATACATGGAGTTTGTGTGTATGTCCGCTCGCTGTTACCACCTTACGGCTTCACATGGCAATAGCATTGCCAGCACAATTCAACACATAAAGTATCACGTTTTTGTTAACGTTTTTAACGTTAACGAAAGCTTTTCGTTTCGGTTAAAAACGAGATACAATTTATCTGGATAATTTCTTTATCGATAATATTTCGAAGTGTTTCAACGGAAACGGTGGAAAGTTTTTGATAAACGATTAGCTTAACGTTAAGATGCATCCCTGCTTCCACCACACACCGCAAAATTTAACAGAGTTTTAACATTTTTATGTATACTCATTCTCATATTCTCTCTTTTCCATACAGCCTTATTTACTGCCTTGAAAGAGCTCAAAATATCTATATGCATAAGCAACTATACATTTTTTTTTGGAAAAGACTTGTTTTGGGACCACGGATTCTTCAAAATTGAATTGAAATCTAAATCAAATCAATCAATAATAAGTGCCACTCCCTTAATTTACGTTGAAGTTATGCGTGCAAGCATACCGGCAGGTATTTAGAGATTGTGAAACAATATATCGACACGCCAAACAAAAAATTACCCTTAAAAAAATTTTACGAAGAAGTAAAAAATGTAATAATTTTGAAAGTGTTGCATCCCAAAGCCGATATGTAAATTTTTCGCACACAGGCCAAAGACCCAAAGAAAATGGTAATTCTATACGACAGCATGACACTGCTAATACGGGTCCAAAAATATCGAAAGAGGTGTCAAAATACGCGTATTAATCTCGACAACAATAATCCGAAACCGGAAAATAAAAATTATATCTCTGTCCCGGAGATATTCGATTCTCATGTGGTTGTGGTAATGTTGGTGTACTCACAAAAAAAATTGTGAACATAAGTGTTTTGCGCGGATATAGTTTTGGTCTCCAAACCGGTATTGGACCCATCCCAGGGTAATTTTTTATAAGCACGGCCGAAGGCCGCCAATGCAGAAACGTGTTCTGCTTAAAAATACTATGGATACCACCCCGGTTTTGGAGGGACCCGAGGGTAATTTTTCGGTTTTTCGTTAATATCTTTTGAACGAGTTAAAATTTTTATTTTACGGTTTCGGATTATTAATACTGATGTCAAGACGCGTCGTTTGATACCTCTATCGATATTTTGAGACGCGTATTAGCAGTGTCATGCTGTCGTATATTATTACCAAGAAAATTAATGAGTTTAAGGAACCCAAGACTATTGTGGTGTTAAGCCACTCAAGATACTAGGCATTTATTTTACTCGTTGGCTCACCCTGGGAAAGTATCTTCTTGCATGCGCCTCATACTATACGGCTATATTTAAAATTTTGTGTATCTAGAAGTTAATGGCGTTTCTTCTATGCAACTTTCAAATTCAATATCAGTTACGGCATTAAATATTAATATATACGTTTTTCCGGCTTGCAATGCTTAAAGTGCTTATGGAGATGTTCCCTTAATCCCCGTGGAGGCGGTGCTAGATAGAGCAGTTCTTTGCTAGGATGTCCTGGTTTGTGACAATTAAGCTAAAACTGCTTGTTCTGCATTTCGTTGTGCTCTTTGGTCTCACTATGTAGATGGTGTTCGGGAGTCATGAGGAGACATCCGGTGGCAGCTCTGATTGCAGCATTTTGACAGGCTTGCAGCCTCTTGCAGTATGTGTTTTTTAGACCAGGCGACCAAACTGGTGACGCGTGGCCGGCCAATTCCTTGTACGAGGTTAGTAACGTTTCTTTATGTTTTCCCCATGTGCTGCCGGCAAGCGACTTGAGAATTTTGTTGCGGCTTTGTACTTTATATACAACTTCAGTGGCATGCGCCTTGAAGATCAGAGTATTATCGAACATTATCCCTAAGATCTTTGGGTGACTGACAGTGTGGACACCATCGACGTGAACGTTCAAAATTTGCGACATCGGTTCCTTCCACGTCGTAAACAGGGTGGCCGTGGATTTTGTCGGTGATAATGTCAACTTGCGCGAGGTAAAGAAATCGGAAGATCGGAGAGATAGCTATTTATTTTAGAAACTAATTCATCAACCGAAGGGCCAGGTCCTGTAGCCTGAATAGAGAGTTCAATCGGAAAAAGTTTGCCTGTCGCTATTATACCATCAATATGAAAGCACATTCTGAGTAATTTTAGGTATTATTATTATATCCAAATATTGGTATTTATAAAAAGTTCAGTGTACATAATTTAGAATACTAAGTATCTTAATGGAATAAATTGATAAAACTTTCTTATACATGCTAATAAAAACAAAAGTAAAAGAAAAATAAGTGTTACTATTTATGAACATTTTATTAATTTGCAGAACTCTGTACCAGTCCTTACTTTAAAAATGCTCTATAGTTCAGTTGGAAGGTTGGGCAAGTCAGTTCGACCTAGAACTCTTTACATTTAAAATCATTCTACTTAGTAGGTGTTTATTTGCTGTCTCAACTGAATAATTGCTTACTGACTAGAATTTTCACGTTTTTGGAAACAACATCAAAGATTGCAAATAATCGTATTGCTGAACTTCAAAAACGTTTGCTTTTTAATAACAATAAGATAAATGCGATATGTAGACCGAGCTTCTGCACCAATTTTGCGCTAAACTAATTTAAATATCTCCCTATAATTTGTTGGGCCGATCTTTCTGTCATATACTTAGCAAAAACTACAGTCATTCAGTCTATGTGAGGTGTTCACGGACCAACCAGCTCAACCTAACTTATAGCTCCTCCAACCCAATTATCAGCCTCACCTAACAGTGGATAATCCTGTTTATTTAGCAGCCGAAGGTGTCGTGTGGTTCTTGCTGCAGCAATAAAGACACTCCCCGAAGTTTTTCAGGAGTGCCATAGTTTTTTGATGATCCTTTGCCCGGAACGGTCTGCTAAGATTAAGATACTTTAGTGAGGATTGCACTGCGACCATTGGTCTATTGTACCCTCATCTACTTCACAGCACCTCATTCGAGCCGACTTCCTTGATGAGGGATTGGATGTGGGAAGACTCTGGTGCGCTGCTAAACGGCAGAGTAGAGTAAAGGATTAAATAAAAAAAAATGGTACCCAGCTATTGGAAAAAATTTTTTTTTAACCCTTAGGACTGAATTTATGATAAATTGTTAAAATGAAAGTGTTTGTGGCATTGTACTTTACCACAACCTGAAATTAAAGACTTTACAACGAATTCGACACATTTGTGAATTGTCTAATTATTTGTAAGCCAATTAAAGAATACCAAAATTTTGTCCATATCTTTGAGACTTGGTCCTTTATTCGATGAATTTTGATCCCAAATGAAAACATTGTGTCTCAACCGTGTTTGGGACTCTTTTTTTGGAATGAGATTGTGTTTTTTATACTCAGTTGAGCAGAGCTCACAGAGTATATTAAGTTTTATTGGATAACGGTTGGTTGTAGAGGTATAAAGGAATCGAGATAGATATAGACTTCCATATATCAAAATCATCAGGATCGAAAAAAATTTGATTGAGCCATGTCCGTCCGTCCGTCCGTTAACACGATAACTTGAGTAAATTTTGAGGTATCTTGATGAAATGTGGTACGTAGGTTCCTGAGCACTCATCTCAGATCGTTATTTAAAATGAACGATATCGGACTATAACCACGCCCACTTTTTCGATATCGAAAATTTCGAAAACCCGAAAAAGTGCAATAATTCATTACCAAAGACAGATAAAGCGATGAAACTTGGTAGGTGAGTTGAACTTATGACGAGAATAGAAAATTAGTAAAATTTTGGACAATGGGCGTGGCACCGCCCACTTTTAAAAGAAAGTAATTTAAAACTTTTGCAAGCTGTAATTTGGCAGTCGTTGAAGATATCATGATGAAATTTGGCAGGAACGTTACTCCTATTATTATATGTACGCTTAATAAAAATTAGCAAAATCGGAGAAGGACCACGCCCACTTTAAAAAAAAATTTTTTTAAAAGTAAAATTTTAACAAAAATTAAAATCTTTACAGTATATAAGTAAATTATGTCAACATTCAATTCTACACCATTTCAAGTTGGATTTTAGAGAGCGTTAATTGGATTTTAGAATTGTCAATTGGACTTTAGAAATCGTGAATTGAGTTTTAGAATTGTCAATTGGATTTTAGAAGGCGTCAATTGGATTTTAAAATAGTCAGTTGGAAATTAGAAAGCGTCAAATGGATTTTATAAAACGTAAATTGGATTTTAGAAAACTGGAAATTCTTCCGTTGGACTTTAGAAAGCGTCAATTGGATTTTAGAAAACGTAAACTGGATTTTAGAAAGCATCAATTGTATTTTAGAATAGTCAATTGGAATTTAGAAACCGTCAATTGTATTTTAGAGTTGGCAATTGGAAATTAGAAAGTGTTAATTGGATTTTATAAAACGTAAATTGGATTTTAGAAAACTGGAAATTGCTCAGTTGGATTTTAGAAAGCGTCAGTTGGATTTTAGAAACGTCAATGGATTTAGGAAAGCGTAAATTGGATTTTAGAAAACGTAAACTGGATTTTAGAAAGCGTCAATTGTACTTTAGAATAGTCAATTGGAATTTAGAAAGCGTCAATTGGATTTTAGAAAACGTAAATTGGATTTCAGAAAGTGTAAATTGGATTTTAGAAAGCGTCAATTGTACTTTGGAAATAGTAATTTTTTATTAATTCACACGCTACATATACATACAATAGCAACAAGATGATAATGAACAAGGAATAGCAGTATAAATCTATATGTATATGCACATACATAAGAACGAGTTATGAGAGGCGGTTAATACGATTATGTTAAGTAAGTAGGAGTTATAAGAAAAAGCATACAAACAGCTCATGTAACAAAGAAAAATAAAGGTTCATTCACCAACCGGCATGTCTTCTTATGCCATTGCAGCCGCGTAGAAAATGGAGCTGTGCTGCACTGCCCTGGCGCATTCTCCTCCAGTTATCGTGGCCTTAGCGGCGTCTATACGCGTTTCCACGTATTGTAACCTTTGCTCGCATACCCCGGAGCCTACTGTAATGGGAACTTCCATTTGGATTTTCACGTAGCTCTTCACTTTTGCCCAAATAATTTCTATTGGGTTTAGCATAGGGCTATATGGTCCCAGGCGTAGAAGTCTGGACCTTCCACCCGTATGCTCTCTATGACAGCTCCTATGCTTGCATGGCATGGCGCGTTGTCGCATACAACGACCAAGTCGCTAAGGCTGTTTCCCTGTTGCTCCCACAAGTCCAACATATTGCGTGCCCATAAAGCGCAGGCAGATGAATTAAAAGATCCCCGTTGTCTGTCGACAGTCACAACCCCTGATGCTTCGATTGCTCCTATTAAGTGGACGTTTGGCCATCTGGCTGCAGGATCCTGCTGCACAGCACGACTGCCGACCTTTGACCGCCCTTTAGTATGGCGGCAAAACAAGTTGAAGTTCGGCTCGTCGATCCAAACTATTTGCTTGCCCGCTCTAATGTAATTATTTAGTTTACCAACGTACCTAGCACGTTTCTCCTTGTTCTCTGCACTGTTCATGGTAACAGGCTGCACGTGAACCATTTTTAAACTATAGAGCTTACCCTCGAGGTAGTTTCCTACGGTGGTCCGGGAGAGGACTACTCCGAATTCGCTTCGGATGCGCTCGCAGATTTGCTTTAGGGTCGTGCTGCATTTCTCCTCAAGCCACCTCAACATAACGTCAACCTGATCATTCGTGAGCAATTTCGGCCTATTTCCGCCTCTTGGTTTGAATATCTTTTCACCGGCGTTCACCCATGACCATGCCGTTTTGTAAGCGACACCCAAAGACTGAGCCAGAGCCAACCAATTTTCGCCCCTTGTAGCTACGTTAACAATCCTCTCCCGGTCATGCGATGAGGTTCTCATGTGCACTCTTCTATTGCGCGCATTCATTCCTGAGTAGGTACACAGAGTCCATATAAAGAAAGCTGTGCAAATCATCAATATTTTATAGTTACCCGTTATATCTCTGCGACACATAGGACACGCTCCTCGGTCCTTTACAATCGTTTGTACACAGGTTGTGTGAAAGAAATGCCCACACGGCGAAACTGTATTGACCTGTCTGCCGCGACGCATACAGCTTAAACAAATGCCACAGTCATCTTTCATTTGCATTTTTTTCAATTTTTTTAAATTTGATAACAAAATGTATGAATTTAGCACAGACCGATACAATCTTCGCTTGAAAATATTTATTTTACATTTAAAAAAAATTTTGCATTAATAAATACCGCTTATAAAAAGTATATTGCCAAGTGATTCATAATGTGAAGTGAAAATTTTCTAAAATCCAATTTACGGTTTCTGAAAACCTATTTACGTTTTCTAAAATCCAATTGACGCTTTCTAATTTCCAATTGACTATTCTAAATACAATTGATGCTTTCTAAAATCCAGTTTACGTTTTCTAAAATCCAATTGACGCTTCCCAAAATCCAATTGATGTTTTCTAAAATCCAATTGACGCTTCTAAGGCCAACTGAACAATTTCCAGTTTTCTAAAATCCAATTTACGTTTTCCAAGATCCAATTGACACTTTCTAATTTCCATGACTATTCTAAAATCCAACTGACGCTTTCTAAATTCCAATTGACTATTCTAAAATACAATAGAAGCTTTCTAAAATCCAGTTTACGTTTTCTAAAATCCAATTGACGCTTTCTAAAGTCCAACGGAACAATTTCCAGTTTTCTAAAATACAATTTACGTTTTCTAAAATACTTTTGACGCTTTCCAAAATCCAACTAACGTTTTCTAAAATCCATTGACGCTTTCTAATTTCCAATTGACTATTCCAAAATCCAACTGACGCTTTCTAAAATCCAATTGACTATTCCAAAATCCAGTTGACGCTTTCTAAAATCCACTTCACCCTTTCTAAAATCCAACCTGAAATGGGTAGTAATGATATGGTGCAACAAAATACAAAAAATAAAGAAAATTTCAAAATGGGCGTGGCACCGCCCTTTTTCATTTAGTTTGTCTAGGATACTTTTAATGCCATAAGTCGAACAAAAATTTCCCAATCCTTTTGAAATTTGGTAGGGGAATAGATTTTATGACGCTAACTGTTTTCGGTGAAATGGGCGAAATCGGTTGAAGCTACGCCCAGTTTTATACACAGTCGTCCGTCTGTCCTTCCGCATGGCCGTTAACACGATAACTTGTGCAAAAATCGACATATCTTTACTGAACTTAGTTCACGTACTTATCTGAACTCACTTTATCTTGGTATAAAAAATGAACGAAATCCGACTATGACCACGCCCACTTTTTCGATATCGAAAATTACGAAAAATGAAAAAATGCCATAATTCTATACCAAATACGAAAAAAGGGATGAAACATGGTAATTGGATTGGTTTATTGACGCGAAATATAACTTTGGAAAAAACTTTGTAAAATGGTTGTGACACCTACCATATTAAGTAGAAGAAAGTGCAAAAGTTCTGCAGGGCGAAATAAAAAACCCTTGAAATCTTGGCAGGTATTACATATATAAATAAATTAGCGGTATCCAATAGATGATGTTCTGGGTCACCCTGGTCCACATTTTGGTCGATATCTGGATAACGCCTTCACATATACAACTAGCACCACTCCCTTTTAAAACTCTCATTAATACTTTTTTACCAATATCGTACAAACACATTCTAGAGTCACACCTGGTCCACCTTTATGGCGATATCTCGAAAACGCGTCCAGCTATAGAACTAAGCCCCACGCCCTTTTAAAATTCTCATTAACACCTTTCATTTGATACCCATATCGTACAAACATATTCTAGAGTCACCCCTGGCCTACCTTATGGCGATATCTCCAAAAGGCGACCACCTATAGAACGAAGGCCCACCCCCTTTTAAAATACTCATTAACACCTTTCATTTGATACCCATATCGTACAAACAAAGTCTAGAGTCACCCCTGGTCCACCTTTATGGCGATATCTCGAAAAGGCGACCACCTATACAACTACCACCACTCCCTTTTAAAACCCTCATTAATACCTTTAATTTGATACCCATATCGTACAAACACATTCTAGAGTCACCCCTGGCACACCTTTATGGCGATATTTCGAAACGGCGTCCACCTATAGAACTAAGGCCCACTCCCTTTTAAAATACTCATTAACACCTTTCGTTTGATACCCATATTGTACAAACGTATTCTAGAGTCACCCCTGGTCCACCTTTATGGCGATATCTCGAAAAGGCGACCACCTATACAACTACCACCACCTCCCTTTTAAAACCCTCATTAATACCTTTAATTGATACCCATATCCTACAAACACATTCTAGAGTCACCCCTGGTCCACCTTTAAGGCGATATTTCGAAACGGCGTCCACCAATAGAACTAAGGCCCACTCCCTTTTAAAATACTCATTAACACCTTTCATTTGATACCCATA
Source organism: Eurosta solidaginis (assembly GCA_029619165.1). Lineage (NCBI taxonomy): Eukaryota > Metazoa > Arthropoda > Insecta > Diptera > Tephritidae > Eurosta > Eurosta solidaginis. The sequence continues at coordinate 522 of JARSSU010024218.1, read as the reverse complement.
TTGTACAAACGTATTCTAGAGTCACCCCTGGTCCACCTTTATGGCGATATCTCGAAAAGGCGACCACCTATACAACTACCACCACTCCCTTTTAAAACCCTCATTAATACCTTTATTTGATACCCATATCGTACAAACAAATTCTAGGGTCACCCCTGGTCCACCTTTATGGAGATATCTCGAAACGGCGTCCACCTATGGAACTAAGGATTACTCCCTTTTAAAATACTCATTAACACCTTTCATTTGATACCCATATCGTGCAAACAAATTCTAGAGTCAACCCTGATCCACCTTTATGGCGATATCCCTAAATGGCGTCCACCTATAGAACTATGGCCCACTCCCTCATAAAATACTCTTTAATGCCTTTCATTTGATACACATGTCATACAAACGCATTCCAGGGTTTCCCTCGGTTCATTTTCCTACATGGTTATTTTCCCTTATGTTGTCACCATAGCTCTCAACTGAGTATGTAATGTTCGTTTACACCCGAACTTAACCTTCCTTACTTGCTCC
>JARSSU010024217.1:0-32240 GCA_029619165.1 Eurosta solidaginis | reverse complement strand
TTAAAAAGACCAAACGGTACACAATTAATTCAAACTGACAATGGTGTGTTATGAAAGCTGTGTACTTCTTCGAACTCTCGTGAGTGGGCACATGGAAATATCCATTTTTAAATCAAGAGTAGTATAACTTTAGCTTCTTGTAATCTATCAACAACTCATCAATTAGTGCATTGGAAATTCTCTCTAACATTTTTTGGTTTAATCTGCGGTAGTTACAGCAAACCGTTTGCTTCCATCCTTTTCGCTACTACCACAATGGGTGCTGCATATTCAGATACACTAGGCCGTATTATGTTTTATTAAGCCATTCCGAAATTTGCTTTTCAACAAAAATTTGATTTTCATACGACAAACGTCTGGGTGCTTGTATACCAGAACTTCATCGCTCAATAAAATCTTCATTTCTACCTGTCACTACATTATTAGCGGGTTCATAATTGATTACTAATTCCTTATTTCTTTAAACTGTATCTAGTTCTCGAATCAACCACAATTTTCCCGTTTCGTTTAACCAATCTATCCTGCATATTGCCATTCTTTCCTTCAAATTTGCCATCTAACTTAAAAATGCTACTTGTCCTTTGTTACAACCAAGTCTGCTATTCCAAAACAGCATTGGCTATAACAGTTGCATAACTCATATCTTCATCACGTATTAAATACATTTAAATTGAACTCAATATGATCATTTCGACTTTGTTTTGAAACTTCTAATGTACGAGTTTATAACCCCCAATTCCAAACAACTCCTTTTGTTCCAACTAATTAGAACTTCTAATTCACTTTTCATCGATGTATCATATCGCATAAGACAAAGATTACAACCTGTATCGACTAACGCTGAAAATTGAAAATTATTCTCACAAAATTGACTTTTTAATATCAACTCTCCCCAACCTTCTACCGTATTAGCTTTATTTGTATTTTCTTTCGATTCTTTTTTAAACCCTCTTTCACATTCAAAAGATTTATGACCAAGTCGACTACAATTGAAGCATTTTATTTTGAGCATACACTAGATAAATGGGAATCAGTTCCACATTTGAAACATCTTTTATCTTTACTACTCATTGTTCCATTTGAAAATGGTCTGCTTTGTCGAACTTGACTACCACGAATTCTTTCATACACACGCATTTGAAGTTTTAATTCTGCAATATCCTTTGCCTGATATAATACAGCCTTGTTTGCTCGTGAATCAGCTATACCTCAATAAAATATTCAATAATACTTAGCTCTTCTAGATTAATTCGGCCACCATCAAAGAGTAAAGATATTCTAAAAAACTTTCATTAGAATGTTTTTTACGATTTCTCAATAATCTATGGATATCAGCCGAAGATACACGCTCTCCAAACTCATTTATTAAGGCACTTTTCAAAGCTGACCATGTTTGAATATCAAACTGGCTTCGAATAAAAAGCTTTGCAGCCCCTGACAGCAATTGTTTTGCATAAATGAATTTCTGAAGATCACTCCATCCTACAATTTGAGCATTTTGTTCAAACTCCTTTAAAAATTGATGAACATCTGGTCTACCTACTCCCTTAAACTGCGTAAGATATCAATTAAATCCTTTGGATTGAACTGAGGTTGATGAACTACAACATTTGGCAACACTCGTTCATTAGCAATTTCTTCATACACCGATTGAACCGATTCATCATCATTATCATCATTCGCAGAATGGCCAAAATGTTGGAACAATCTTTCTTGAAGTTCTTTTTTACGACCCGTGGTCAACAAATTCTCCTCTCTTAATTTCTCTTTCAACTGTTCAATTGTCATAATTCTATCTGTGCCTTATCCATTCTCAAAATTGTAGAAAACTTCACAACACCAATCTTAAAATCTATGCTTTATGTAAAAAAAAATTCACAAAATAACGTTCGTGCCTTTTTTTTAGTGTTCAAACTCAACAGCTTAGTTTCATTCAATATTTCGTCTTTTTTTACCAGAAATCTTCATAAAATCATAATTCCATAATTTCTTCGTTGTTTTCGTTCTCTGCTTAGCCGATAATGCGGACTTGAGCAAATAACTTACTAATTTTTCTGTACCTCTCACCCGATGATGCAGGTTTCGATAGCTTTGAATGATTTCTTCACTTCAATATTATAAACTCCCTTATTTTCTCTTTATTCGCCCAATGATTCGTTCCTATATGATTTCATTGCTTTCTGATCTTTTCTGTCTTCATCCAATCAATCATTCGTTCCTCTATGATTTCATTGCTTTCTGACCTGTTCTGGTTTCATCCAATCAATCATTCCTTCCTCTATGATTTCATTGCTTTCTGACCTTATCTGTCTTCATCCAACCAATCATTCGTTCCTCTATGATTTCATTACTTTCTGACCTCTTCCCGTCTTCATCCAACCAATGATTCGTTCCTCTATGATTGCATTGCTTTCTGACCTTTTTCTGCCTTTACCCGACGATTCACGATTATAACTTCTTTCTTCTTTAATTATATTTCTTCATATCAGTATTAAGTAATATTCTTTCTAATTAGCTGTTTTAAATTAATCTTATCCACATAAATAGTTCATTTTAATGACTCTTTCACGACTGACTCTACGGTTGAGCCCCCAATTTGTAGATTAAACGTTGTTTTAATTTAAAATAAGATATAATTTATTGAATTAAATTAGTAGGTTATATAAACATTCAAATATTTTATTAGTATATAAGTATTTTAAAATTTATTTAAAATTATTTTGTAAATGTGATCATTTCTCTCGATGTGTGTACGATCAGTTTTTTAATATTCGTTACAACTGAAAAAATTCTACAAATATTCCAAAAACTCACGTGACGATTTTATAAATCAAACACATAGATACAATAGTAATTTTAAAGTAAAGTAAAGAGTATGAATAAATCCGCAGCCCTTCAGAACCATTCCTACATATATGAAAATCTATAAATCAAAGGCATGTGAATATGTAATTTAAATACGAACCTGCTTCAATTTTGGTGCAAGGAAATTAGGAAACATTTGTCTCAGACACGCTTTTGAGGCATCATTGGTTTTAATTAATGACTTGATAAAGTTTGTCACTAGTCCCAATTTTATATGTTGTGGAGGAATCAAGTTTTCTTACGACTTACTAGAGGACTACTTATGACGTTTGCTTTCCCAACAGTATATTCGTATCCAAGTGGCCAGTCCTTTTTATTGTATTGATCTCCGGTATAACGCGTATCCCACAAACAAGTAAAGCACATATCCCTTGGCCATCCAGACGGTGGCAGTCTCATGATAGTGGCTACTACTTTCATGTCTGCACATACTCTACACTGGAATTGCTCATACTGTACATAATTGAGAAGTACTTTCAAGTTGTTGAATGTTTCAAGCCTGTCTGTATTGTACGCTAGTGGGACTGGTTGAATACTTTTGTCTTTGTATAACAAGACTGCTTTTAAACTGGCTTTGTTAGAATCTACGAAGAGGCGCCAATTGATTGGATTATGATTTATACTCATATCGTTCATCAATCGCGACATCATGGCAATAGGTAAATGAGTTAGCATCATTTAGAGTAAAATATTGTTTATAGATGCTTACCTGTCACGATAGCCTGATGTTCTTACATCTGATGCCAAGTGCTTTCCATACTTTAAAATTGTGCCAATCCTTCGCATTGTCTTTTTGATAGGGCGAGTTTCTTACCAGTTCATCTAACTCACGTTGTGTAATGAGCCTCACTAATCCAGTTTATTCAGATGGAACAAATGTGTCATCACCTTCATATAGAATATTCACAGAAGCTGTTTCCAGCGTTGCTTGACAAGGCCTTCTCCTGGGAGGTGCGGGAATGTTATGGCTATGTTGTTTTGGCAGTCGCACATTCAAACTTTCAATGCACTCTCTTGTGCGGCGTTTGATCCGTTATAACCAATATGTAATATAAACATACATGACAAATGTTTCTGTTATGTGCATCTTAAAAAAAGTAGTTATATAATTACCTTGGATATACCAAATTCAGGAACTCCAAAGGGCAATTGATTAATTTCTTTGCTAGACCATTTTTGTAAATGGTATAGCAGGTTCGGCATATCTTGCTGGAGCCAACGACTCGCCTTTTATAATCGACTGATCAAAGTACTGCGTATAGAGTGATTCCACTACTGGAGTAGTATGTACCAAACTTGTTTTAATACTAAATTTAGCGCACACAACACAAAATTTCGACTGCAGAATTGCTTCACATACTTTTTCAGACAATTTTATTTTTATTTTAGAGCTGGTATTATACACTTTTTATCAATATTGATGGTATGAATGAGTACTAAATCTCAGCTGTTCTCATTTACTCAATTTAAGCATCGCACACTTAATGGCCATCATTTGTTGGGAAGCACAGTGGACATATGTAAGTACTGTAAGAGCTCATAAGTATAAAAACGCAGTGCTTTGCTTTGAAATAGCACATTTAATGCAAGTTTATGATTATTAATATTCAATAGTTTTACCAGCTGGAAATTGTGCTGGTTAAAATCAATTTTGGTAAAAAAAGGAATTTTTTCATTAAACACGGATTTTGCCAAATTTTTCTTCATAAAGTTTAAAAATATGCATATCCAAATAAAGGCATTTAACCACCTTCAAATCAATGTTAAGATTTTTATATGGGTTGCGAAATTCGGAAATATGAGGATTTTCATATTTTTCGAAGTTCTGACTTTGCACCTTGTATAACAGCTGTTATACAAAATTTTTCAAAAAAGAATTCAGCAATTCAAATAAAAGGAAAAGGTGGACCACGACCACATTTTACTTCCTTTATATCAGGTCGGTTGAATGTTTGTCCGCTTTTCATACAAATCTTGCAATCGATTTTTAAATGACTTCTCATTGAGCTACAACTGTAAAACTTCACAGATAGGATAAGCGCCGAGAAAATTTAAGAAAAGGAGAAAAATTCGGTTAGGTGGCGCACGTATCGAAATATTTAGATAAGAATTTGGAAATTTGGTGTGTTTTGAGATCGATTTTTAAAGTAACTTCTCATTGAGCTACAAACATGAAACCTCAGAGACAGGTTAAGATACCGTGACAAAGGAACAAAAGGAGAAAAAATCTGATGGCGCACGATCGAAATAATTAGACAGAATTTGCAAATTTCAAACCAGCTTTTAAGTAACTTCTCGATGAGCTAGAGATTTGAAATTTGAAGCTTAATTCAGTGGTCGATGACAGCCGATAACACGATACAAAAAGATTCGCTAGGGCGCACGGGATGAGATATTCAGAAAAATCGTACGAAACGGAGGGAATTTTGGGATTGACTTTTATGTAATTCTCATTGAGCTACAACTATAAAACTTCACAGATAGGATAAGACACCGAGAAAATTAAGAAAAGAAGAAAAAAATTCCGTTAGGTGGCACACGGATCGAAATATTTAGATAAGAATCTGAACATTTTCAACCAGCTTTTAAGTAACTTCTCGATGAGCTAGAGACTTGAAATTTCAAATTTAATTCAGAGGTCGATGGCAGCCGATGACACAGTACAATAGTTTCGCTAGGGGGCGCGCGGGATGAGATATTCAGAAAAATCGTAAGAAACGGAGGGAATTTTGGGAATGATTGTTATGCAAATTCTTGTAAGTTGGGATGTCTCGCCTTGCACAAACCGGCGTCATCCCAAAACGTCGACTCGTAGGTGTTTGCACCCTCCACATATTGGGGTGGAGCCTCCTCGCGGTGACACCTGTAGCGCTTCGGCGGCGAATGCGAGCGGCGACCCTTTTCCCCTCCCTATAATCGGATTTCCCTTCTTCTCCCATCTCCCATCCGTACTCTGTTTCCCCTGGGCCAAATTTTCCTATAAACAGGTGCTATTTTTAGTTCAAGTCCGACCGTACGTGGCGAAGAGTCACACCCCTGAATAGGCGCCCAGCTTTGCTAACAAATATGGCGTATCTAGAGAGGATAACTCGATAAAAAACGTAATTCCCAATGTCATCCGAACCGTGATCATAGGATGAATGGCACTACGTTAGTGTGTCTTATACCGGTGGTCTCCAGATACCTGACTCCCTCTGGTTGTAATTAGTCTTGCTGAGATATGGGGGGCTTATGTCCCAGCTGACCTACCTTCCGCCATACTCGTGGGTATTTATATGGATGAAAATAATACACAAAAAAAACCAAAATGGAGCTGAACAGCTTCCAATAGATCAGGTCGATTGCGACCTTTCAGTGTAAGCCGAATCAGCTGTCGCCACAGACTTGCCGGGGCCGAATAGTCCCCTGCATGACGTGGAGATAGCGGATGTGGGTACTCTACAGGATGCAAATCGGGTAGAGTCACAATCCGCAATCTCGCTGGAGGATGAAGAGAGGCTCTTTGCTTCTTCGGCGAAAAGCGATCAGCCTGGCCAGAATGCAGAGCGCGATCGGCTAAGTGATGCCGCTCGAAACCGTCTAAAGCGATTATTGGCCAGGGGGATTAGCTACGATGAAGCCAGGGACTATCCAGCCACGGTCTGTTCTTCAGGGGAACTGAAAGCCATACAGAAGGCCATCCTGGGAGAGGTAATAATCTAAAAAGTTGGTGCTATAATGCCCACCTCTAGCAGTTGCACACCTCGCCCAGGCTGGCTTTCTATCACTTGCAGGGATGCAACCACCGCGGAATCGCTAAGGGCTATCGCCCCAAAGCTCACTCCATGGCAGTTTGCCAAGCTGAAGGTAGTATCTGATGCGGGTATACCACGTCGCATCATTCTCGTGGGGTACTTTAAGGAAGAGGAATGCCCCTCAAACGACGACATCTTGAGGGTAGCTGAGGCAAAACTATCGGTTTCAGTACAAGGAACTGGAGAATGCTCAACCGGATTCGACAGTCCACGGTGGCGAAAGTTACAATAGCCGTCGATCTGTTGTCTGCCGAGCTAATAAAGCAACGTAACCATTTGATTTTCTGTGGGTTTGACAGAGTCAAGCTAAGGCCCAAAAACAAGCAATCCTGTCCCAAGTAAATATAAATACCAGCGGCAGTGACAATAATAGTGAGGGGGATGAAACGGGTGACAAACCCTGCTGTTCGAAGACCCTGAAGGTATCTAGTAGGCATTTACCTACTGAACAGCAGGATTTGTCGAGTAAATGGGACACCCGCAAAAAACTTTCTCAAGAAGAGGCCCGACCTTCTGGGTCTAGTGTTGACCCACAAAGGCCAAACGAGGCAGCGACATACCGCCAGCCTGTCCCCCAAAACCTGACAACAACGCAACCACCTCGTGGGAGCCCCAATGTCATGAAAGGGAACAAGAAAGGACGAGGACGAACGGCTAAAGGAGCCGTAATGTCGCATAGCAATAGGGCAAGGAAGGTGGCTACAAGTGGCCGCAAAGACCATAAATAGTGTCTCCCCTCCCTATCAAAGCCCAAAGCAAAGACGTCTGAAATGCCTTCAGGTGAATATTCACCACGCCAAGGCAGCCTCAGACATTTTACTTAAAAAATTTGCAGAAGAAAGTCTAGGAATAGCCTTCATCCAGGAGCCCTGGATTCAACACGGTGCTGTTAAAAGTCTGAACAATATTGACGGTAAGTTAATTTATGCCACCAATTCTCGCCCAAGAGCGGCGATGCTTTTAAGCAACAAACTAATATTTCTTCCACTTTTACAGTTTATGACGGCTGGTCCGGTAGCAGGTTGGGCTAAAATTCCAACCCCAACAGGCGAATAAGAGGCAATTTTGGCCTCTTGATACTTTCCGAGGGATGAAAAAACGGCCCAACAACGGAAACAATAGCCTTCACCAAATACTGTCAGCAGAGTGGCACACCATGGATCCTCTGCTGTGACGCGAATTCCCATCATACAACATGGGGCGGCACGAGCATCAACAACAGGGGTGAGTACCTCCTAGAGTTTATCAGTTGTAATAATATAAGCATTATCAACCGGGGCAATGAACCCACCTTTGTAAATGCTATTAGAGGGGAAGTTTTAGATCTTACTCTGTGGAGCCATAATATGACCAGCACCGTAACTAACTGGCATGTTGCAGGAGAGGAGTCAATGTCGGAGCAACATATTGTATTGTAGAAATCCCAGGAAAACGAACTGGGAGATTTCCGTTTTATCATTGAAGAAGCTGGTAACAGCTTACAGCGACCTATAACCACCGTTCAGGAGCTTGAGGAGGAAGCTGAATAGCTCCACTCAGATATTAAAACGGCTTTCAATGAGAGTTGCCCCCAAGAAAAGATACGTCCAGAACGCGATATGCCTTGGTGGAACAAAAAACTTGGGCAGTTAAGATGCAAGGTAGGAAAATGTTCTATAAAGCGAGAGCTACGGGTAACTGGGATTCATACAAAGTCGCTCTAACATCTTACAATAAAGAACTTAGGATATATAAAAGGGCTCCCTGGAGAGAACACTGTGAAAAGATTAATGATCTTTCATCAGCGGTTCGACTACAAAACGCCATTTCTAGAGATCACAGAAATGTAATTGGCATGTTCAACAAATGGGAGCTACGCCACGTGGCCGGAAGAGACGAGCAAACTATTACTCGAAACACACTTTCCTCACTGCATAGCAGGCTATCAATAATGGCACATTTGCCAACCATCAGCGGTAATGAAAAAAGCCTAGAAACAAAGCTCACCACTGTGAAACGAGTGCAATGGGATCTGTCTAATTTCAGCCCATTCAAGTCACCAGGACCGGATATGTTACACCCTTGTATGACCTTATATGTTACAGCAAGAGAAAAATCATATAGCCCCAGTCCTATGCACTTAATATAAGACATCACTACTGCTCGGCCATATCCCAAACGGTGGGCAGAGGTTAAGGTAGTATTTATACCAAAGCCAGGGAAACCCGAGCAATTGCCCTCGTCGTATCGCCCAATAAGTCTGAGCTCGTTTCTCCTAAAAGGTATGGAGAAAATCTTAGATCAGCATATCAGGGAGGTCAATCTAATAAACTCCCTCTGTGCAGGAAACAGTTCGCCTACCAGAAAATCCACGGAGACGGCTATACATAGTCTTACTTTAAAAATCGAAAAGGCTCTAGAGTCTAAAAATATAGCCCTCTGCGCTTTTACTGATATATCAGGGGCTTTCGATCACACAACACATCAAGCTATCGAACAAGCTTTGATTGAAAAAGACATAAGCCCTATGATAATTCGAAGGGTGCTGTCCATGTTAAAGAGTAGAAAAATTCACTTGAAACTGGGATGGACAACTGAATCAATAGCTGCCACAAGAGGATGCTCACAAGGAGGTGTGCTCTCCCCTCTCCTGTGGACCCTGGTCATTGATGACCTCCTTCCGTTAATGAAAACCAAAGGATTTGACACACAAGGATATGCAGACGACCTAGTCATTTGCATCACAGGGATGCACGAAGATAAAATATCAGATCGCATGCAACAAGCCCTTTACATCATAGAGACGTGGTGTCATACCAAAGGATTGTCTATCAATCCTAACAAAACTACTATAGTGCCTTTCACCTGGAGAAGGAAAGTTTCCATCCCAGAACCATCCCTGGATGGTACAAAAATACAACTCTCAATGGGGGCTAAATATCTAGGGTTCACACTGGATAGAACTCTCACGTGGAATGCTCATTTGGATGCTATCCTAAACAATGCAACAAAGAGCTTTCTTCGCCTGTACTCATCTCTACGGCAAAACATGGGGGATATTTCCAAAAATGGTATATTGGACATTTAATACTGTTGTAAGGCTAATAGTCACCTATGCTTCCCTAGTTTGGTGGCAGAAGGCCACGCAAAGAATGGCAACAGCTGAACTAAGTAAACTACATCGACTAGTTTACGTTGGCATAACGGGTGGGATGAGAACCGCCCCTGCTGATGCACTTAGTGCTTTAGTGGGAATACCTCCCTTCCCTATTCTGATAAAGAAAGAGGCAACACTAGGCGCACTAAGACTTCCAAATATTTCTGAGTTGAAGCAAGGAAATATGATAGGGCATATGAAAGTAATAAGAAATTTCATAGGAAAACCCTCATTACAACTGCGTGACGTAATGTCCCCTAAGCTCAGGATCTCATGGAACTTTAAATTGTCCATTGTGGACGGGACCCACTGGAAAATAGGGAATCCTTATAAACCCCGTCACTCAGAAATCTGGTTCAGCATTTCTATGGTCCAGAGTTTTTTGAGGACTTACAAAAGCACACACCAGGGAAACTATTAGTAACTAGGAAACTAAACAATTCAGGTGTCACTGGATTTATTGCCCAGGGCAAAGGCAGGCCAAACTGGTTATACTTCCGGCAACGAAAGTATCAGCCCAACTCATTAATCTAAGCAGGGAGATCTAAGGACTCTCCCTGGGTACTATACGGGACACTGGCGGTCTACGATATCCCCTAAGTAAATTAAATCTATCCGATACCCAAATTTGTCGTTTCTGTGAGCTGGATGATGAACACCGGTTCACATTATCTGCGAATGCGTAGCTCTAGCTAGGCAGAGAGTATCCCATCTAGGTGGTGGGATTCTTAATCCCTATGTGATATGGAGTAAAAAGCCTGAAGAGGTACTTAGATACATTAAAATCCTCCAGATACAAAATTAGGCTTTTAGTCTGCACAAAAGATCTGCACAAAGGTCGCAGTGCTTCCAGACCAATTAATAATAAATAAATATGTAATTTCTCATTGGGGTACAACTGTAAAACTTCACAGATAGGATAAGACGCCGAGAAAATGTAAGAAACAGGAGAAAAAATTCCGGTAGATGGCGCACGGATCGAAATATTTAGATAAGAATTTGAAAATATGGGGTTTTGAGATCGATTTTTAAGTAACTTCTCATTGAGCTACAAACATGAACTTCACAGATAGGTAAAGACGCCCATGACAAAGGAACAAAAGGGGAAAATAAAAATAAAATGAAAAAAATTTAAGCACTTGCTTTATAAAATGGACAAAAATCAGCGAAAAATTCCTCCTTATATAAAGACATATTCTCGCTACACTTTGATTTTTAAATTTTGACATAGAAGTTGCAAAAATATTTATGAGAAGTAAAAACATAAATGTGGAGCGCAACTTTTATATTTTTACTTCTCATAAATATTGTTGCAATTTCTATGTCAAATTTAAAAACAAAGTCTAGCAAGGATATGTCTTTATATAAAGAGACATTTTTCGCTTATTTTTGGCTATTTATATAAAGGAAGTGCTTACAATTTTTTAAATTTATTTTTTTACTTTTTTATTTATGAACGCGTTAACAAAAAAACAATAAAATTTCGAAATGTAGAAATGTGCGACCGCAGAGACACGACCCAGGTTGGAAGCCAAGCTGATCCAGCTTGTAGATAAGTAAGGAGTGGGATACTTTGTCAAATGCTTTACTGAAATCAGTATAAATAACATCGGTGTCAAGATTTTCTCTAAATCTTATACAAACATGAGTTGTGAATTCAAGTAGATTAGTAATTGTAGATTTGCCTTAACAGAACCCTTATTGCGGTTCTGCCATCAAGTAGAAATGTAAACAGTTAGCTGATTGGTAACTATAACTAGAAGATTCCTTCAAAGACGTTAAATATGAAAACACTTCATGAGGAAATATTGTTTGGAATATTAATTGTGTTAAGTGAGTTAAGTTAAAATGAATATTCATTGAAAAATGGTTAAGTTCAGCGGAATAGTTGGATTGAAAATTGTGCAAAGCAATTAGCATAATATCTTGATCATCGCTAGACAAATCCTCCTGGTATTTTATTTTAACGGAAACCCTTTAACCGTACGTTTAGAGTTCACGAAATCATAGAAAGCTTTCAGATTCAAGTTATTTACCTTTTCATCTTGCAGATGTACGTATTATAGCACTTATTATACAAAATTTTATGACGCAAAATAGAGTACTGCAAGTAATCGGAGTGAGAGCGCGACCTTTTGAATAATTTGAAGAAGCGCGATTTTTTGTTTTTTAAGGACCTCAGCTCTTAGTGAACCATATTTGGACTGGTTCGCTAGACATACGTTTTCTGTTAGGTACGTGGTTTTCCAAAATACCGTAAATGATGGTATAAAAGTCGGAAACATTTTGGTCAAAATCAACACCGTATTTGGGCCAAGCCACTGTAGATAAAGTTTGATTAAGTTTGCTAAAATTAGCCTTCGCAAAGTCAAATCTGAAACTAGAGTCGTATTTAGAAACAGCGCTACTCAGAGAATTTATTTGCAATTAGTATGCTATTTCCAGGGAAGGATGGTAAGGGTCTTGAGGTATAGTTAGAGGTTCACCACGGCTAAGAGTGCCTTTTGATGTATCGTCGACAAATACCAAATCAAGGGTCCTCCCGAACATATTAGGAATTATATTTATCTGTTTAAAGCAAAGTTCAGTCATTTCGGATAAAAATTCGTTGTTGGACAGATTTGATAGGTAAAATATCATCGTCATATATGGTCCCATAATATATGCGGGAGATTAAAGTCACCCAGGACTATCATCAAATCAATGGGCTTTAACATTGAATTAACAATTTTCAGCATGGAAATATGATCCATATTCGCTGAAGGATCAGAAAAAGGTGGGATATAGCAGACGGCAATATAGACACAACCCATTGCGAGCTTTATTCTAATGCATTTAAATTTTATAGAATCGATAACGGGTAAATTAAGCCCAGCTAAAGGTACAGAAGAATGCACCGCAAGCAAAATTCCACCTCCAATTCTGTTCAAGAAGTCATTTCTGTATGTTTGGTAATCATGGCAAAGAATCTCTGAGTTAAATACATGAGGTTTTAACCAAGTTTCATTTAAAGCTATAATGTTGTAATTGCAATTAAACGATTCCAAGTACAATTCTGTTAGTTCGGTGTTTAAGCCTCTAACATTTTGATAAAACAAATTAAGGCCCGATTTAGCATTTAGTGTTTTGATGCAACATTGTTATGAGGAAGTGTAGCGATATTTAGGGTATTAGTGTTACTAACACTAACAGCTCCGACAAATAAGCAGTTTTTCATATAGATGAGTTTAACACAAGCTTATGCATTATGAGTAGATTGGACGTATTTTTATATAGAGCGGTAGAATGAGCGACACTGGCGCCATGTGATATTGAAAAGTAGCCATCTCCCAAATTTTGTTCCAAGTAAATCATAAGAAGAAGCACTTGACATTTGCTTTGGCTAAGGGTGTTGGCACACTTTGCAAGTTAAATTATTTTTCCCACTGGTTCGTAAATTTTCTAACATTTTTCGCAATTAAAAACAGCAAAATAGCAATCGATTACGACACAAAATATGTTAGCAAGTGTTTTTGTTGTATAGGGAAAATGTTTATAACAGTGCTTCGCGAAATTTTGTATGTGAATGGGCAAGGCGTAATAAACTTCAATTGCCACGTCTGAAGTTCCTTCATATTTAGAAATGCAACATCTTGGTTGATTTTGGCGATGTTATTGGAATACATAAGCTTGTGTTAAACGCATCTATATGAAAAATGTCATTGTGTCACGGCCTTAATACCCTAAATATCGCTACACTTCCTCATAACAATGTTGCATCAAAACAGTGTTTAAAAAACTGCGTGAGCTGTCATGTTATTTGATTTTGCTTGTGCTTGCGCTTTTTGAGAAAAACAACAGTCTCAGTTCTAGCACAAGCAAAAAACGAAAAGCGAAAGAAATGAAATGCCGTAAACAGTCGCACTTTCGTATATTTAATTATTGATATTACTGCGGCTTTCCTCAGTGCCCACAGGTGCTGTAAAATCATAGTGTTGATTTTAACAGTCACAAAAATTAACAGTCGCAAAAAGCAGCAGTCGTGAAATATTAAAATTAACGCTTTTTGCAAACTGCAAGCGACTGATATTTTGCGTTTTTTTATGATTTTTGTTTACTAAGACGAGGCGCTACAGCGTTGTACGTAATACATATATATGTATATACATGCATTTCCATTTCAATTATAATAAAACAAGTAAGGAAGGCTAAGTTCGGGTGTAACCGAACAGTACATACTCAGCTGAGAGCTATGGAGACAAAATAAGGGAAAATCACCATTTAGCAAAATGAACCCTGGAATGTGTTTGTATGACGTGTGCATTAAATGAAAGGTGTTAATGATTATTTAAAACGTAGTGGGCCTTAGTTCTATAGGTGGACTCCTTTTCGAGATATCGCAATAAGGGTGGACCAGGGGTGACTCTAGAATGTGTTTGTACGATATGGATATCAAATTAAAAGTACTAATGAGGGTTTTAAAAACGTAGTAGCCCTTAGTTGTATATGTGAAGGCGTTTTCGAGACCAGGGTGACCCAGAACTTCTTCTGTCGGGTACCGCTAATTGATTTATATATGTCATACCACGAACATTATTCCTGCCAAGATTCCAAGGGCTTTTGATTTCGCCCTGCAGAACTTTTTCATTTTCTTCTATTTAATATGGTAGGTGTCACACCCATTCTACAAAGTTTTTTCTAAAGTTATATTTTGTGTCAAATAAACCAATCCAATTACCATGTTTCATCTCTTTTTTCATATTTGGTACAGAATTATGGAATTTTTTTCATTTTTCGTAATTTTCGATACCGGAAAAGTGGGCGTGGTCATAGTCCGATTTCGGCCATATTTTTATACCAAGATAAAGTGACTTCAGATAAGTACGTGAACTAAGTGTAGTTAAGATATATCGTTTTTTGCGCAAGTTATGGTATTAACGGCCGAGCGGAAGGACAGGCGGTCGACTGTGTATAAAAACTATGTGTGGCTTCAACCGATTTCGTCCATTTGCACAGAAAACAGTTATCGTCATAGAATCTATGTCGCTACCAAATTTCACAAGGATTGGTAAATTTTTGTTCGACTTATGGCATTAAAAGTATTCTAGACGAATTAAATGAAAAAGGGCGGAGTTACGCCCATTTTGAATTTTCTTTTATCTTTATATTTTGTTGCACCATATCATTACTGGAGTCGAATATTGACATACTTTACTTTTATACTGTAACGATATTAAATTTTTTGTTAAAATTTGACTTAAAAAAAAATTTTTTTAAAGTGGGCGTGTTCGTCGTCCGATTTCGCTAATTTTTATTTAGTACACATTTAGTAATAGGAGTAACGTGCCTACCAAATTTCATCATGATATCTTCAACGACTGCCAAATTACAGCTTGCAAAACTTTTAAATTACCTTCTTTTAAAAGTAGGGCGGTGCCACGCCCATTGTCCAAAATTTTTCTAATTTTGTATTTTGCGTCATAAGGTCAACGCACCTACCAAGCTTCATCGCTTTATCCGTCTTTGGTAATGAATTATCGCTCTTTTTCGGTTTTTCGAAATTTTCGATATCGAAAAAGTGGGCGTGGTTGTAGTCCGATTTCGTTCATTTTAAATAGCGATCTGAGATGAGCGCCCAGGAATCTGCGTACCAAATTTCATCAAGATACCTCAAAATTTACTCAAGTTATCGTGTTTACAGACGGACGGACATGTCTAAATGAATTTCTTTTTGCACCCAGATCATTTTGATATATAGAAGTCTATATCTATCTCGATTAGTTTATGCCTTACGGATTACCGTTATGCGAACAAAGTTAATATACTCTGTGAGCTCTGCTCAGCTGAGTATAAAAATAGAATATATGAGATATTTCTGCATACATATGTACATGTGTGTATATTTTATTTTGAATCATTTTAAATGTAAATTCATGTAATTGTCTTTAATTAAGATATAAATAAATAAATAATAAAGTAAAACGATAGTTAAAAATCCTCATGGTCAAAAAGGGGTAAATTTTCAATGGCTGTGTCAAGAAAACTTGGGTTAAGTTTTACTAATAAAATATCTTCCAGTGTCTCTTCACTGATGGTGATTTCTTTTCTACACGAAAATGTTGCCACTTTCAGGGGCAAACATTTTTAAGATTCTCACTTCGCCCTGTGAAAATGTAGGCACTAAAATGTTTCAGTGCCACCCTGCATGACTTAAAAAGAAAAAAAATTGTAACCATTTTTACAAAAAATGCAGCTCGTGTGGTTGTTCGCTGTCAACTGTGATCGCAAATTGCTTTTGAGTGAGGCATGATCCGACACATACGTACATATATAGCATTCGCTTCAGCTTACTGTGATTCATCAGCTAATTGATAGGGCTGTTTTCTGCACCGTCAATGGCAGCGAGGGCAAGTAACGTTACATTTTTGGCCATTTTTAGGGGTAGATTGTTAAGAAAAGATAATGATGTCCTCTATCGAGGTTAAGCTGATTTTACAAAACACAACTTTTTGAAGGTTTGGCGTGAAGGCGATATTTTCGTGTAGAAAAGAAACACCATGAGTTGATTGCGGTAGTCAGTAAGCACCAGACTCAGTGTTGAAAATCCTCGTCCATGGTAACCTGGAAGAAATGAAAATATTTACAGCTCGTCAATATTTATGGTTATATGGTTATCTAGGCACATGCTAGTATTATTTTGTGAATAATAAATAATAACAACGAAAATAAAGTTGATCGCTTATTCAGCGGTATATATTTATTTTTCAAGATTTAATTATTTTTTAATGAATGAATGAATGATAACTTAAATCTAATGGTTTAAAAGTCTTGCAATATTAGAACAGCTATATTTTAAATCTTATTGAATAATGATAACGTTATATTTACCTGAGTTGGTGGCACTGCAAAACAAACATTGCTTATAGCGATCAACTCTAGATCGGAATACTGTTTTCCCTTCCAAAACTTCAACACATCATCAATTCTTTGGAAGGGAGTTAAAAATTTCAATTTTGGTATGAGCGTCGAGATGTCTATTGGTTTCCACTTGAGCGCTTTGAACTAAATAGTTCAACATACTGTAACGAATTTGCTTGCAATTCCGCTTATTTCAAATCCTCTACTAAGGTTCGAATCACTAAACTGTTGAATAAATAACTCCGATATTGAATCATGGAAAAATGGCCTTTATTAAAGTACTTCACAATAAATAATACTACTATTGCTCGCCAGATAGCGTCTTAATCAAAACTGACTGATAGCTTCAACGAAACTGAACTCTCTGCGCCTCTACCGTCGCGCCTTTTATACTTTTTGATTTCTCATTGCATACTTCTAGGCTTTTCCGTTCCAGAACTTACTAGATAGTTATCAGCTACAAAATCACCAGCCACAACCATGTTTATTGCTTCTCATGTGCGCATGAGTAATACTTGCACAAATTATTGCCCTCTCTTTTGAGCACTCCAGATAAGATATATGCATGTGTTTGTGAGTTGCTTCTCGCTGCGTGTACTTACATATGTGTAGACATAATTATTGATTCGTTTATGTAAATACATAATGATTGATTTATGGATGTGCATACAAGGCGCTGCTTAGCATCGGCTTAGAGATGGCAGTACTCCTTAGTGTTTCTAATATTCGTAACACTGCCCTCCACCTAAGTCTGATCGTCCCGATCAGACAAATCTCTCGATATAAACGCTGCTAGCATTTCCAAATGTACGACTCTTTTATTTTTTTTTCACTCCGCTTTTGCGATCCTTTCAGCGCCTCCAATATTGCGTCTACCCACTCTGGCCTTTCTACTTCCACACGGCGTGCTTTGAAAACTGGCTTACACAGAAGCGACGCTGTTTCCTGAATCAGAGCTTGTGACACCGTTTCTGCGAATGTCCGCTTTGGGGTTGAGTATGTAGCTCGCTTCGTTTCCACGTCCCGTATGCCATTTATAAAACTCTGAATTTTTACCCTCTCGGTGTATTCCACGGGTGCGTCCGCATTTGCGAGATGAGCCAATCTTTCAACATCCGAGGCAAACCCCTGCAAACTCTCATTCGCTCTTTGGTGACGGGTTTGCAACTCAATTTGGAATGTCTGTTTTCTATGCTTGCTTCCATAACGTCTCCCGACAGCGACCATCAATGCTTCATAGTTGTTCCGCTCTCCTTCGGGAATCGTCTGTAGGATTTCGGCTGCTGGCCCCTTCAATGCTACGAATAAACCCGCAAATTTATCTTCAGCATTCCAGTTGTTCACTGCTGCGGTCTTCTCAAACTGTAGCTTAAAGACCTGGAAAGGAACAGACTCGTCAAAGGATGATGTTTTTACCTTTGGATTACTCGCTGAAACAGCTGGGCGATTTAGTTGTAACTGCTCCATACGACCCTTTAAATCATCGACTTCTGCCTGAAATTGAGCGATTTTTTGCATCCGGCGCTTCCAGCTTTGATGTTACCCTTGCTTCCTGTGCTTCTAACTGCGAAGACATTTGTGCCACCTGCAATGATAAGCGCTCCTCTTGTTTTCCATCTTGGTTGTTATGCGTGTCTCCTGCGACTCCAGCTGGGATGTTATACGGTTCTCCTGGGATTCCATCTGTGATGACGTTTTCTGTTCTTCCAGTTGAGTTTCCATCTTGGATGTTATCTGTGTCGACATTTCTGACATACGCGTTTCTTGTGCTTCAATCTTCGATGTTATTTCTGACGACATTTCTTTTACTGTCGATGTTTGTGCAGATATTGCAGCCAAAATCATGTTCAGGTCTGTGCTCGTAACTGTCTGCGATGTTTCGTTTTCTCTTCAATTTTTGTTGTTGTCTCGTCCCCATCAGGATAAAAGACATACTCGTCCACATCAATCCTTTGCGACTCCATTACCTCTCGTAGCCCTGTTTGAAGTTCGATCTTATTGCCGGTTGTATTCAATCCACGGCTCTCCAACTCTTTCTTCAGTTTCTGGATCCTCAACTCACTCAACTTTGCCATGTCCAAGTTGTATTCGCAAATCTTCGGAATTTATTCAACAATTCCTCTTCTGGCACCAATTGTAACGAATTTACTTGCAATTCCGCTTATTTCAAATCTTCTACTAAGGTTCGAATCACAAAACTGTTGAATAAATAACTCCAATATTGAATCATGGAAAAATGGCCTTTATTAAAGTACCTCACAATAAATAATACTGCTATTGCTCGCCAGATAGCGTCTTAATCAAAGCTGACTGATAGCTTCAATGAAACTGAACTCTCTGCGCCTCTACTGTCGCGCCTTTTATACTTTTTGATTTCTCATTGCATACTTCTAGGCTTTTCCATTCCAGAACTACTAGATAGTTATCAGCTACAAAATCACCAGCCACAACTATGTTTATTGCTTCTCATATGCGCATGAGTAATACTTGCACAAATTATTGCCTTCTTTTGTGAGCACTTCAGATAAGATATATGCATGTATTTGTGCGTTGCTTCTCCCTGCGTGTACTTACATATGTGTAGACATAATTATTGATTCGTTTATGTAGATACATAATGATTGATTTATGGATGTGCATACAAGACGCTGCTTAGCATCGGCTTAGAGATGCCAGTACTCCTTAGTATTGCTAATATTCGTAACAATACATTAGTACATTGGCGGCCACCGTGGTGTGATGGTAGCGTGCTCCGCCTATCACACCGTATGCCCTGGGTTCAACTCCCGGGCAAAGCAACATCAAAATTTTATAAATAAGATTTTTCAATTAGAAGAAAATTTTTCTAAGCGGGGTCGACCCTCGGCAGTGTCTGGCAAGCGCTCCGATTGTATTTCTGCCATGAAAAGCTCTCAGTGAAAACTCATCTGCCTTGCAGATGCCGTTCGGAGTCGGCATAAAACATGTAGGTCCCGTCCGGCCAATTTGTAGGGACAAATCAAGAAGAGCACGACGCAAATTGGAAGAGAAGCTCGGTCTTAGATCTCTTCGGAGGTTATCGCGCCTTACATTTTTTTCTTATTTACATTAGTTCGTTTTCCTCATCAATATAATTATCTGCCTATATGAAAGTTGAAGTTGGTTGTGAGCATAGCGATTAAATTGACAAAAAACTGTGCATAAAAATTAGCATAGTGTAGTTGCTCTTCTTGAAATATTTTTATTGTTTTTTGTAAGGGATGAAAAACTATGCAGTAACACTCAATAAAATCCGAAAACGATGCATCAACTTCGAAATTTCATCTTCTGAAACATTTTTGATTGAGTGAATCTTTGTAGGCATACGTTTGGCTGCTAATAAATCCTCTAACATAGAATATGTGGATCCCATCTAGTGGGGCAATGAAGTTGGGGCATTTTAAACTTTTTAAATTCGAATATTTCGCGAATTCCATTTGAGGCTTTCCTTATATATTTTGTGAGATTACGGCAATTCCAAAGGTTCTTAGGTACGTCGGAGTATTTGGAAACATCAAAAGCCACTAACTGTGTTGTGTGTGCTGCACAACGACAAACTTGAATATTTCCTATTAAAACATTTGGTACCCTTTCCACAAGTTGAATTTTTTTTATATATTCATCATTTGTATATAGCTCATCGTTTTCTTCTACATCCCCTTCAGACAATAAAGATAAAATATTTGTCGCCTTCAGCATATTTGCACGGTTTTTTAGATGTTATCGAGACTATTTGATTCCATTTAATATCATACCGGTTGAGCACATTTAAAACTTCAGCAGCACGATTTTTGGATGTGCTAGATCCAGCTTCTTTTAATTCTATCATTCCCAAAATAATAGATTTTATTTGACCGGCACTAATGAGTTGAGCACTTATACCAAATATGTTTCTGGACAGTCGTGTAGCGCTGTCTATTTTCAAGGATAACAATTGACCTTTAACTTGATTGGCGATTTCCAATTTAATTTTATTAGCAATAGTATGTAATGTTTTTTTGCAGTTTAGTGCATTCAAAGTCATTTTTTTCCGTCCAGAGCAGCAAGACCATCACATATAGGATCAATGAAATTTCGAAGATTTGGTGAATTTAAAATGTTAAATGGAATACAGTACTCAGTTACCAATCCTATATATGACCTCATTAACTGTTTTTTATTGATTTCAATTTTAATTTTCTTTTGCGAATGGTTTTAACTAAACTTTTTGACGACTCCACTTCACTTTCGTTTAAATAAATTTTGTGCAAATTAATTAAGTGTGCTTTTAATTAGGCACTCTATTATTTTTAAGCTTCTTTTGGCATGTTGTACAAATAGCTAAACCCGTGTCTGTATTATTTTCGAAATACATCCAAATATTACTTCTAGTTGTCATCGCGAAATGAATGGCTTACCGCACCAAATCATACTAAATATTTTAAATATTCTTTTAGCAGCAATATTTACCACCAAACAAAAAAAGACACCGTTATAAATACTGAGAACTAACGCAAAAACTAAATCCTACCAGTGTTGGGATGTACATATGTATGCAAAAATATCTCATACATTCTATTTTTATACTCAGTTGAGCAGAGCTCACAGAGTATATTAACTTTGATTGGATAACGGCTGGTTGTACAGGTATAAAGGAATCGAGATAGATATAGACTTCCATATATCAAAATCATCAGGATCGAAAAAAAATTTGATTGAGCCATGTCCGTCCATCCGTCCGTCCGTTAACACGATAACTTGAGTAAATTTTGAGGCATGTTGATGAAATTTGGTATGTAGGTTCCTGAGCACTCATCTCAGATCGCTATTTAAAATGAACAATATCGGACTATAACCACGCCACTTTTTCGATATCGAAAATTTCGAAAACCCGAAAAAGTGCGATAATTCATTACCAAAGACGGATAAAGCGATGAAACTTGGTAGGTGAGTTGAACTTATGACGCAGAATAGAAAATTAGTAAAATTTTGGACAATGGGCGTTGCACCGCCCACTTTTAAAAGAAGGTAATTTAAAAAATTTGCAAGCTGTAATTTGGCAGTCGTTGAAGATATCATAAGAAATTTGGCAAGAACGTTACTCCTATTACTATATGTATGCTTAATAAAAATTAGCAAAATCGGAGAACGACCACGCCCACTTTAAAAAAAAATTTTTTTAAGTCAAATTTTAACAAAAAATTTATTATCTTTACAGTATATAAGTCAGTTATATCAACATTCAACTCCAGTAATGATATGGTGCAACAAAATACAAAAATAAAAGAAAATTTCTAAATGGGCGTGGCTCCGCCCTTTTTCATTTAATTTGTCTAGGATACTTTTAATGCCATAAGTCGAACAAAAATTTACCAATCCTTGTGAAATTTGGTAGGAGCTTAGATTCTAGTACGATAACTGTTTTCTGTGAAAGAGGGCGAAATCGGTTGAAGCCACGCCCAGTTTCTTATACACACTCGACCGTCTCTCCTTCCGCTCGGCTCTTAACACGCTAACTTTAGCAAAAATCGAAATATCTTTATTAAAGTTAGTTCACGTACTTATCTGAACTCACTTTGTATTGGTATAAAAAATGGCCGAAATCCGACTATGAAAAATTGAAACGAAATGAAAATTATCAAAAATTAAAAAAATCCCATAATTCTATACCAAATACGAAAAAGGTATGAAACATGGTAATTGGATTGGTTTATTGACGCAAAATATAACTTTAGAAAAAAACTTTGTAAAATGTGTGTGACACCTACCATATTAAGTAGAAGAAAATGAAAAAGTTCTGCAAGGCGAAATAAAAAACCCTTGATTACATACATAAATAAATTAGCGGTATCCAACAGATGATGTCCTGGGTCACCCTGGTCCACATTTTGGTCGATATCTGGAAAACGCCTTCACATATACAACTATCACCACTCCCTTTTAAAACTCTCATTAATACCTTTAATTTGATACTAATATCGTACAAACAGGTTCTAGAGTTACCCCTGGTCCCCTTTTAAGGCGATATATCGAAACGGCGTCCACCTATAGAACTAAGCCCCTCGCTCTTTTAAAATACTCATTAACACCTTTCATTTGATACCCATATCGTACAAACATATTCTAGAGTTACCCCTGGTCCACCTTTATGGCGATATCTCGAAAAGGCGACCACCTATAGAACGAAGGCCCCCTCCCTTTTAAAAATACTCATTAACACCTTTCATTTGATACCCATATCGTACAAACAAATTCTAGAGTCACCCCTGGTCCACCTTTATGGCGATATCTCGAAAAGGCGTCCACCTATAGAACTAGGGCCCACTCCCTTTTAAAATACTCATTAACACCTTTCGTTTGATACCCATATTGTACAACCGTATTCTAGAGTCACGCCTGGTCCACCTTTATGGCGATATCTCGAAAAGCTTAGCTACGTGAGATGGTACAGTTAAATATAATTTGAAGATATATGTTATAGTGGCGTGGCAAATTGCCAAAATGTAGCAAAAAATCATAAAATTTTTGTTTACACAGCTATAACTCATAAACGGATGGATGAATTTCAAAAATTCTACTTTTCAGGAGAACTTTGAAATATTTACCTTCGATCTGCATCAAAAAAAATTATTGATTCCTTTCTTATATCAGCCAAATTGTTTAAACAAAAGTAAACTTTTTCAAAAAATGCGTATGTGTGTTTGTTCGCTGTGAACTGTCCGCGCTAATTGCTTTTGAGTGAGGCTTGATGCGACACATACATACGTACATATATAGCATTCGCTGCGTTATTTAACTTCGGGCGTAGGTTTATAGGTATGTATGGATGTACATCACTACATAGTATAAAACAAAGTCGCTTTTTCTGTCCCTATGTCCCTTTGAATGCTTAAACCTTTAAAAATACGCAACGGATTTTGATGCGCTTTTTTTAATAGATAAAAGAGTGATTGAAGAGGAAGTAACGGATGAACATATTTGGCTGAAAATTGGTGGAGGGGTAGCTTAGAACCAGGAGACAGGCATAGGCTAATTTTTATCCCGTTCTGGATAGGGTCTTGAGATCAAAACGTGGACGTGGGTAATCCTGGGATATGTTTGTACAATATGGGTATCGAATGAGTACTTTGATACGGGGTATTTTTCGTACCCGCGGGTAACTAGGGTCTCGAGATATAAGCGAAAACGTGGACGCGGGTACCCCTAGAATGTGTTTATAGAATATGGATAACGAATGAAAGCTGTTGATGAGTGCTTTAGTACAGGGTAGTTTTCATACCTATTGGTGACTAGGGTCTCGAGATTGAGGCCAAAACGTGGACCGGGTACCCCTAGAAAGTGTTTATACAATATGGATAACAAATGAAAGCTGTTGATGAGTGCTTTAGTACAGGGTAGTTTTCATACCTATTTGTGAAGGGTCTCGAGATATAGGCCAAAACGTGCATCAGGGTAACACTAGGATGTGTTTTTACATTATGGGTATCAAATTGAAGCTGTTGATGAGTGCTTTAGTACAGAGTAATTTTTATACCGCTGGGTGACTAGGGTCTCAAGATATGGGCAAAACCTGGACCCGGATACCCCTAGAATGTGTGTGTAATATGGATATCAAATGAAAGTTGTTGCTGAGAGCTTTAAAGTAATTTTCATTGTGATATTCGATTTAGTTGCATTAACCTGGCAAAACTGATAAATGTGCATGCGAAGCCGAAATAAAGACATGAATTAATAATACCCACATAACTATTTACATACGTCCTATTCGATTTGCCTGGCAATAAGGGATGAAGAAGAATGGGAAAAACTTTAGAGAAGAGAAAAGAGAAGAGACGAGAAAGAGATAGAGTGAGACGAAAATAGAGATAGATGTAGCGAAAATACGGAGGGAGGAGTGAATAAAAGGATTAAGAAAAAGTGAGGAGGGGGAGGGCAGAGCTAGACGGAAAAAGCTTATTAAAATGTATGGAGATAGACCAAATTTAGGGCAGAACAACGTCTGACGGGTCTGCTAGTCTATATATATAAAAAGAAGTGTACATTTTGATTGTCACTCCATAACTCGAGAACGGATAGAAAGATTGCCATGAAATTTTTAGGATAATTTAATAGGAACCCGGAGAGTGTTTGTGAAAAGTTTTTTTTTCGGGAAGTGGACCAGGGACCGATTTATTCTAAACTGTCGTATATATGGCTCGATTTGCCTTGCATTTGGTATGTAGGTAGCGTTATATCTAGAATAACATGTCGGATAATTTTTCTTCCGGGAAGTGAACCAGGATATATATTGGTGACTAGGGTCTCGATAAATAGGACAAAAAGTGGACCAGGGCGCCCCTAGAATGTGTTTATACAATACTAGCATACCCGTCAGACGTTGTTCTGCCCTAAATTTGGTCTATCTCCATAGATTTTAATAAGCTTTTTCCGTCTAGCTCTGCCCCTCCTCACTTTTTCTTAATCCTTTTATTCACTCCTCCCTCCGTATTTTCGCTACATCTATCTCTTTTTCGTCTCGTTCTCCTTCTCTATTTTCTCGTCTCTAAAGTTTTCCCATTCTTCTTCATCCCTTATTGCCAGGCAAATCGAATAGGACGTATGTAAATAGTTATGTGGGTATTATTAATTCATGTATTTATTTCGGCTTCGCATGCACATTTATCAGTTTTGCCAGGTTAAAGCAACTAAATCGAATATCACAATGAAAATTACTTTAAAGCTCTCAGCAACAACTTTCATTTGATATCCATATTACACACACATTCTAGGGGTATACGGGTCCAGGTTTTGCCCATATCTTGAGACCCTGGTCACCCAGCGGTATAAAAATTACTCTGTACTAAAGCACTCATCCACAGCTTCAATTTGATACCCATAATGTAAACACACATCCTAGTGTTACCCTGATGCACGTTTTGGCCTATATCTCGAGACCCTTCACAAATAGGTATGAAAACTACCCTGTACTAAAGCACTCATCAACAGCTTTCATTTGTTATCCATATTGTATAAACACTTTCTAGAGGTACCCGGGTCCACGTTTTTGCCTCAATCTCGAGAACCTAGTCACCAATAGGTATGAAAACTACCCTGTACTAAAGCACTCATCAACAGCTTTCATTCGTTATCCATATTCTATAAACACATTCTAGTGGTACCCGCGTCCACGTTTTCGCTTATATCTCGAGACCCTAGTTACCCGCGGGTACGAAAAAGACCCCGTATCAAAGTACTCATTCGATACCCATATTGTACAAACATATCTCAGGATTACCCACGTCCACGTTTTGATCTCAAGACCCTATCCAGAACGGGATAAAATTAGCCTATGCCTGTCTCCTTTTTCTAAGCTACCCTCCACCAATTTTCAGCCAAATATGTTCATCCGCTACTTCCTCTTCAATCACTCTTTATCTATTAAAAAAACAGCATCAAAATCCGTTGCGTATTTTGCTATATATTGCTATATATGTACGTATGTATGTGTCGCAACAAGTCTCACTCAAAAGCAGGCATGCTTAACCAACGAACCGATATCATTTCGTTACGATAATTAACGTTAATAAACGAAACAAAATCATTTCGTTTCGTTTATTAACGTTAAGAACGTCAAATTAACGAAATGATTTTGCTCCGTTTTCTGCCATATCAAAACGAAATCCAATCGTTTATGTTGATTTATTAATTTCAAACTATGCTGGCGGAGCCTTTAAAAGTGAAAGCATTAGCCAAGCTGATTGCAACTTTTCTCACGAATTTTGACAGTACGAACACTTCTCAGAGTATTTTTGACATTACCACCAACGAATTACACAAACAAATTACATGGAGTTTGTGTGTGTATGTCCGCTCGCTGTTACCACCTTACTTCTTCGCCATGGCTATAGCATTGCCAGCACAATTCAAACATAAAGTATCACGTTTTTGTTAACGTTTTTAACGTTAATGAAAGCTTTTCGTTCGGTTAAAAACGAGATACAATTTATCTTGATAATTTCTTTATCGATAATATTTCGAAGTGTTTCAACGGAAACGGTGGAAATTTTTTGATAAAGGTACATCCCTGCTAAAAAGCAATTAGCGCGGACAGTTCACAGCGAACAAACACACATACGCATTTTTTGGAAAAAATGTTTACTTTTGTTTAAACAATTTGGCTGATATAAGAAGGAATCAAGTATTTTTTTGATGCATATCGAAGGTAAATATTTCAAAGTTTTACTGAAAAGTAGAATTTTTGAAATCCATCCATCCGTTTATGAGTTATAGCTGTGTAAACAAAAATTTTATGATTTTTGCTACATTTTGGCGAATTTGCCACGCCCTATAATATATATCTTCAAATTATACTAACTGTACCATCTCACGCAGCTAAGCTTTCAAATGCAAAAAACCGTTTTAAAATCGGAGTATTCTGTGTGAAGTTATGTGGCATACATGGCATTTAGCGACTTTATTTTATAAGATTTATATAGATTAGCGGTACTCTGGACAACATTTTGCTCGATATCTCGAAAACGCCTTCACCTATCAACTAACACCACTCCCTTTTAAAACCCTCATTCATACCTATATTTGATACCTATATCGTACAAACACATTATAGAGTCACCCCTGGTCTACCTTTATGGCGATATCTCGAAAAGGCGTCCACCTATAGAACTAAGGCCCACTCCCTTTTAAATACTCATTATCACCTTTCGTTTGTTACCCATATTGTACAAACGCATTATAGAGTCAACCCTGGTCCACCTTTATAACGATATCTCGAAAAGGCGTCCACCTATAGAACTAAGGCCCACTCCCTTTTAAAATACTCATTACACCTTTCGTTTGATACCCATATCGTACAAAGAAATTCTAGAGTCACCCCTGGTCCACCTTTATGTCGATATCTCTAAAGGCGTCCACCCATGGAACTAAGTCCCACTCCCTTTTAAAATACTCATTAACACCTTTCATTTGATACCCATATCGTACAAACAAATTCTAGAGTCACCCGTGGTCCACCTTTATGGCGATATCTCGAAAAGGCGTCCACCTATAGAACTAAGTCCCACGCCCTTTTAAAATACTCATTAACACCTTTCATTTGATACCCATATCGTACAAAAAAATTCTAGAGTCAGCCCTGGTCCACCTTTATGGCGATATCCCTAAATGGCGTCCACCTATAGAACTATGGCTCACTCCCTCTTAAAATAATATTTAATACCTTCCATTTGATACGCATGTCATACAAATACTCATTAACACCTTCTTATAATACCCATATCGTACAAACAAATTCAAGAGTCACCCTTGGTCCACCTTTATGGCGATATCTCGAAAAGGCGTCCACCTATAGAACTAAGCCCACGCCCTTTTAAAATACTCATTAATACCTTTCATTTAATACCCCTATCGTAAAATAAAATTCTAGAGTCAGCCCTGGTCCACCTTTATGGCGATATCCCTAAATGGCGTCTACCTATAGAACTATGGCCCCACTCCCTCTTCTATATCTATTTAATACCTTCCATTTGATACGCATGTCATACAAACACTTTCCAGGGTACATGGTGATTTTGCCTTATTTTGTCTCCATGAGCTCTCAGCTGAGTATGTAATGTTCGCGTTACACACCGAACTTAGCCCTCCTTACTTGTTTTCTTTGATTTATAAGGCTCATGACCTACTTTCAAAAAATTTTCATTTGATTTTAACATTTTTAATGTATAACCTGTCCGACTCAAATGTGTCCGCTAAAAACTTTGGCGATAACTAGTTTTTTGAAAAAAAAATAAATATTTTTTGGATTTTGAGGAGTGTTTTTGGTGCAAAATGTATTCTTTCATTTCGCCATTTTTTTTAAGGGTTTCTTCAGAGGATTTGACATTTGTCAGAATCGACCGGATCGGACCACTATAGCATATACCTCCCTTATAATCGATTTTTCAATAAGAGGGTTTTCGCGCACATTTCTGCCCCATTTATGCCTCATTTTAACAGCTAGCAACATCAAATTTTACCACAAGCTTATGTATTGGGCATAGATGGTTGTTTGAAAAATCGTCAAGATCGGACATATTTATAATAAAAATCCCATTTAACCGACTGTTCAGGTAAGAGGATTTTCATCATACATCATATTCGAAAGCGCTTTTTTTTATAATTATGTCCGATCTTGACGATTTTTCAGACAAACATCTATGCCCAATACATAAGGTTGTGGTAAAATTTGATGTTTCTATCTGTTAAAATGAGACAGAAATGGGGCAGAAATAGCGAAACCCTCTTTTTGAACAATCGATTGTATGGGAGGTATATGCTATAGTGGTCCCATCCGGTCGATTGCGAACAAATGTCAAATCCCCCATCAAAGTATGCCTGCTTACCAAATTTCATCAAGATATCTCAAAAATTGAGGGACTAGTTTGCGTTCAAACAAACAGACAGACGGCCAGACGGACGGACGGACGGACGGATGGACAGACGGACATGGCTAAATCAACTTAGCTCGTCCCCTGATCATTTTGGTATACTTATTGGTGGGTCTAACGGAAACATATACATAAAAAAATGATTTGGGGCCTTGAAAATGAAAAAAATCGATTTCGACCAAAACAAGTCCCAAAAACCAAAAAAAAATTTTTTTTTAAACTGTTAATGCCATCGTTTTTATCGATAATTTTAAGTGGGATAGGAACTATGAGACAAATTCATTTTCATCGGCAACACTTTTGCACGTTTCTGAAGAAACCCTAAAAAAATGGCGAAAAATTAATTTTTTCACCAAAACACTCCTCAAAACCCAAAAAATATCAAAAAACTGTTATCGCCAAAGTTTTAAGCGGACAATTTTGAGTCGGACAGGGTATACATAAAAATTTTTAAATCAAATGAAAAATTTTTTAAGTAGGTCATGAAAAAAACCTTAAAAATCAAAGAAAAAAAGTCAAAAAACTCAGATTTTGCAGGGTCGAAAATTATTTTTTTGGGTATGCTTAGTGGAACTTTTTTTTCCTGAGCCCAAAACCTATCGAAAAATCAATGGCGCGATATCATCCATGCAAATCAACCCAGCTCAATGTATATACATATGTACAGCGTATTACGTACAACGCTGTGGCGCCTCGTCATAGTAAACAATAATCATGATCAGCGGTGGGCACCACTACATTTACACAGTTACCAAATTGAGAATGGGTTAGTAAACACGAACGCGTAGCGATCACGAAAGCAAAATCAATTATTTATTTAGTTTGATTTCAATGCTTGAACGTTGAGCACGTGTCACACGCATTCTTTGGTACTCTGTTTTAAGCGCGCGTGCGACACTTCCTTACTGTTGGACCATCGAAATCAAACTAAAAGAGCTGTCGTTGATTTTGACGAAGTGGCCGGTGTGCACTCGCTTATCGTATACATATATGGCCGCTAGCAGGAGCTAAGCTCACGCCCACCCCGGTCATAACCAAACGCAAAATATCAGTCGCTTGCAGTTTGCAAAAAGCGTTGATTTTCATATTTCACGACTGATGCTTTTTGCGACTGTGGCCACTGAGGAAAGCCGCAGTAATATCAGTAATCTTCTTAATATATAAAAAACACGTGTCACAGTTTTGAGGCCAATGGACTTCTAAGCTACTGAACCGATTTTGAATTTGTTTTTCACCCGGTGTGTAATTTGATCTAAGTTGAAATATAGGATAGGTTATATCTCAGTTTATAGTCGCAATATTATTTTATTGCAAATTTTTTTATTTCTTTATACGTAATAATAAAATGTTACGTACACACAGTGGTGCACCCCTTTTCAGTTGGTATGGATATATTTGTCCACGTGCTTATTTAACTTTACATATAATATATATATATATATATAGACACATCACCAGGGCCGGCGAGAGGGGGGCCGGGGTTTCTGAGAGGGCCCGCGATTTGAGGTACTAAGACATTTTTTTTAATTTAGGGGAGTCTTTAGTTTTTCTATGTGTAATTTTCAATCCGAATTTCAAAATCAACGAATATCTGCATTTCGTTTTATATTATAGTGAAGTGTGAAAAATAAAAATCTATATATATTGTAACGAATTTGCTGCAAATCCTCTTATTTTCCCCTTTGCTAGGTTCGTATCGCTAAACTGTTGAATAAATAACTCCAATATTGAATAATGAGCCTTTATTAAAATACTTCACAATAACACTCAAACTGTGCAACGAATAGCTTAATAACCAAACTGATAGCTTAAATGAAACTGACTTTCAAAATAATACTTCTATTGCTCGCTAGATATCGTCTTAGTCGTAACTGCTTGACAACTCAAATCAAACTGAATTCAGCGCCTCTACATCTGTCGCCTTTTATACTCTTTGATTTTAACATTCGCATCTTCTAGCGCTTCGAGAATCTACTAGTCCAGCAGCTCTCAAACATTCTCAGCTGTAACTACAATTGCACAATTTTATAGTTTTTCTCATTGCATACTTATAGGAGTATCTCAGATATATGCATGTGTTTGCGCATTGACTCTCCGCTGCTCGTATTCGTACATGGTACATATGTGTAGACGCAATTATTTATTCGTTTATGTAGATACATAATGATTGAATTATTGATGTGAATGTTTGTAGTTTACAGTCTCTCGCGCACACATAGGCGTATAAGTAAATGCATCTGTGTGTGACATCTCTCGGCTGCCTTATATATGTGTATACATGATTTGATTATTGACGTAAATATCGCTTAGCATGCCTTAGCATCGCCTTAGTGATGCTAATATCCGTGACAATATTAAACTGACTCGGAGTGGGACTGGGACTGGGACTGGAATAAATACATACCACCCTCTGGGACAGGCAGTAAGGGATGCAGAGGAATGAGAAGGAATGAGAGAAGAGAAAAGAGAGAAGGAGATTGAGAAAGAGATAGAGACGAAGATGGAGATAGATGAAGCGAAAAAGACGGAGGGAGGAGTGAATAAAAAGATTAGATTATGAATTTTTTGGCGACCTTTTATCTTTAAATATGTACTAAATACATTGTATTTATATCTGGCTTTAGGTCCGTGTTTAATAATTGAAAAATTAAAAACACCTTTGATTTTTCTTTTAAATCGAATATATTTCGATTGCTCAACGGCAATCATCTTCAGGATTGTAGCAACTAACAAAAATTATATAAACATTAACAATAAACAAATTTTGCATTTTACATATCACATAAATGCAAACTTTTATTAACACGTCTGCTCTACCTGACGTGGAGTGTGATACTGTTTTTTAGTGAGCAGGTGTTTGTAGATATGTGCGCTGTGATCTACGTCGCTCTTATAGTTGAGTCGTGTGTTAGTCGGAATATTAATAATGTGAACATTCTAGTGTGAAGCGTTTTTTATAGTGTTGTTCTGTTGCAGTATTTAGTCTCATCAAAGTTTGGTGTGTGGCCGCTGTCTGCACAGTGGGCCATGAGTGCTGTTTTTTGATTACTAACTGATGGCAAAATTTCAAATCAGACTTATGCTGTGAAATTCTCGTTTTGAGTTTGGACTTTGTAGTACCTATATATA
>JARSSU010024214.1:0-40531 GCA_029619165.1 Eurosta solidaginis | reverse complement strand
TAAAAATTAGCAAAATCGGAGAACGACCACGCACCACTTTATTTTTCTAATAGTAAATTTTATACAACATTTATACCTTTACAGTATGATAAGTAACTTATAGTCAACATTCAACTCAGTAATGATATGGCGCAATCAAAAGCAACAAGAAATGTATACAAGAAACACTTTCAAAATGGTGCGTATACTGCTGCCGCCCTGGTTTTCGTTTAATTTGCTCTAGGTTACTTTTAATGCCTATGTAAATAGAACGACATCTTACCATCCTGTGAGATTTGCGTAGGGGTTTAGAATCTCGGACGAGTACTCTTTTCTGTGAAAAAGGGCGCGTGAACGGAAGCGGGAAAAAACAATCGTTTGAAAGCCGAAAAAACACGCCCAGTAGTTTTATACACAGTCAACACGTCTGTCCTTCCTCCGGCCGTGGCTTTTCGTTAACATGAAAACTTGAGCAAAAAAGTCGATCTGTCTGACTAAACTAAGGATCACACGTACTTATCGAACTCACTTTGGAATTGTATAAAAGAATGGCCGCCCGAAATCGCGACTACGACGCATTTCGCATACTTTTTCGATATCGACGAAAGATACGAAAAATGTCCTTATTCTGATACCAAATACGAAAAAAAGGATGAAACGGGGTAATTGGATTGGGAGGTTATTGACGCAAATATAAAACTTTAGAAAAAACAACTTTGTAAATGGTGTGACACCTACCATATTAAGTAGAAGAAATGAACAAGTGATGCAGGGAGAAATAAAACAAAACACTTGAGTTCATGGCATGAATACCTTCGTCCGGTATTACATATATAAATAAATAGCGCTGTATCCAATATATGAATGTTCTGGGTCACCCTGGTCCACATTTGGTCGATATCTCGAAAAGCGTCACACATACAACTAAGGACCACTCCCTTTTAAAACACTATTACCTTAATTTGATACCCTACGTACAAACAAATTCTAGAGTCACCCCTGGTCCACCTTTATGGCGATATCTCTTAAAGGCGTCCACCTATAGAACTAAGCCCACGCCCTTTTAAAGTACTCATTAACACCTTTCATTGATACCCCATATCGTAACAACGCATTCTAGAGTCACCCTGGTCCACCTTTATGGCTATATCTCGAAAGGCGTCCACCTATAGAACTATGGCCCATTCTCTCTAAAATATCTTTAATATGCTTCATTTGATTCACTATGTCATACAAACACATTCAGGGTTCCCTAGGTTCATTTTCCTACAATGGTGACTTTCTCCCGTGATCTTTTGTCTCCATCGCTCTCGACTGAGTATGCAATACTTCGGTTACAACCGCAGAACACCTCTAAGCCTTCTTTCCTTACTTGTCTTCATATAAAGATGGTCTTTTAACCTTTATGTATACAAATGCGTCATTGCATCATAAAAATTTGACAATTGTCTCAGAAGGGCTGCAATCAAGTAGGACTTTCGACCTTGTACTGTACTAAGAAAATGGAATTTTGAACAATAGTTCAAATCGCAGTCCCTAGCTTACATGAATATTCTTAGGAATTGGTCGCAGGATGTTGTTGTAGTGATAAAGTCATCCCCGAAAGTTTTGGATTGGTTGATCCTTTGTTGATGATCCTTTGTTGAATATAGATCCAAAAAGAGTTAGGTGGAAAAAAGGTGGCAGGAATCGAGGAAAGGGCTCTCGACCTTCATGTTTGTTCGGACTAAAGTAGAAGGGTACGAGCGGAAACAAGGCGAACTAAACTACACCCTCACGCAGATATTGAGTAGGCACGGCGGCTTTAAGGATTATCTATATAAGCGTACGATAGAGGGAAGCCTTTCTGTCCACACTGTCCACCGAATTGGAAACGTAGAACTGTAATATCATTGCCCCCTTTTCACTACGAAAGACTCTCTATACACAGAGGTTTTTGGAGAGAGCCCTCCATTAAGAATTTAGTTCCCCTTATGTGCAGAGAAACACATTAGTTGGACTGCTGTGAGTAAAATGACGTTTCTAGTGATGACACGATTGATGCATGCAAAACGGGAGCGCAGACAAATGCGCATGCAAAACAGTGGCGACCAATCGCCTTCCCCCACCTCGATATGAACCGAAATATAGTCCGAAACGATCCCGAAGTAGGCGCGACAATAATCCCCAACGGGTTCCTACACCTTTCATAAATGACCTCGAAACAGTAATTAAAACAAGCCCTTAAAATCCGTATGAATGCGATTATCTCCAAATAGTAACCTAATGATCCGAACAGTTTAGTTCGACAAAGCTTTCAAAATGATTCTGGAAATACGCCCTGCATTACCACAAAAAAAACTATGGGAATGTAGTATGATGATGTGTTTCTGACTTTACAAATAATAAGTTTAAATTATGTTACATCTAACCAACGGCCGAAAGATGTATCATTCTCGCAACTTATTTCGGTCGCGGAAGAAAAAACCATTTGTCAACTGACTTATGGCGTTCTGTTTCAAATTTAATGCTTATTTGCGACATTGCCCTATGGTGCCAGTGACGTTTCAGCTCTCTACAAATAAGTATGTGTCAATGTTCCCAACAGATCCTCCGTCTCTTATAGTAAATCTAACATAAAACTTAGGGATCTGATATTAGCTTTGCTTTTTTCGATAACATAGCTTAAGGCTTATGTTGTTGTTGTTGTATTAACGATAAAGACACTCCCCGAAGGATTTGGGAGTGTTATCGATGCTGATGGTACTTTGGCGGATATAGATCCGTAACGTTCGCTAACAAAGCATTAAGGTACTAGCCCGACCATCTCGGGAACGATTATGTGACCACATTAAACCTCAAGGCCATCCCTCCCTCCCCACCCCCTAGTTCAGTGAGGAGCTTGGGGTCATTAGAGCCGCGCCTGTTAATGAACAGGATTCGCCGCGCATAGGTGAGGTTGACAATTGGGTTGGAGAAGCTATATTTTGTCGCTGAGAACCCCTGAGAGGGCTGCGCTACACAACCCCTTTAATCGACAGTAAAATGATTTTGCCAAAGCTTTTGTTATATTGCGTCTTACTACTCAGCCAAATTAACTGTTCTATGGGGCTATTTGTTCATAAGTTCTAAGGAACTTGAAAAATTTAGTCAGTAAGGGTTGTCATTGATATAGGTACATTTTAATATACATAGATAGAATGCATATATGTCACTTTTGAAAATACGAGAACTCCACTTCTCTTTATTTAAAATATTCTAATTTGTTGAATCTCTAAATCGTTATTTACATTCCCAATCTCTGGTCAATCTCTGGTAAGATATCCACCATGAGGTAAAAATGGGTAGGTAGTGATCCACTAGAGAGCTTTGATTTTATCGTTCTATTACAACTAACAATTAATATATATATATCAGGGTGGGTCGATTTGTATGGACGAAAGTTAACTGATATCGCGCCATCGATTTTTCGATACGATTTGGGCTCAGGAAAAAAGTTCCACCACGCATACCCACAGAAAATAATTTTCTAGCCTGCCCAAATTCCCATACTTTTTTTCGACTTAGATTTTTAGGTTGTTTTTCATGACCTACTAAAAAAATTTTCATTTGATTGTAAATTTTCATGTATACCCTGTTGGCGATAAACATTTTTAGCGGACATTTTTGGGT
The DNA here is from genome assembly GCA_029619165.1 of Eurosta solidaginis. Lineage (NCBI taxonomy): Eukaryota > Metazoa > Arthropoda > Insecta > Diptera > Tephritidae > Eurosta > Eurosta solidaginis. The sequence goes on along the minus strand of JARSSU010024214.1, from coordinate 36,901 downwards.
CGGACAAGGCATACATGAAAATGTTCAATAAATGAAAATTTTTTAGTAGGCCATAAAAAAAACACGTAAAAACCAAAGTCGAAAAAAGTTAAAAAAATAAAATTTCGCATGCTCGATAATTATTTATTTGGTATGCGTAGTGGAACTTTTTTCCTGAGCCCAAATCCTATCGAAAAAATCGATGGCGCGATATCGGTTAATAATCGACCCACCCTAATATATATGTATACTTAACACACCTCTTAGTATCAACTTCACGGTGTGAGGCACCCGGCGTGATTAATTGCGTGATCGGCAGCCCAACAAAACAAATCAACCTTCCCTAACCAAACTCTTCAGTACCGATCGTTGTTATAAAATTAGCTTGTAGTCGGGTGCACATCACAATGTCTAACCTTGGTAATATATGTATGTATAAGGTCTATCTAAACATCTTCCATATTATGAATTATGGCATCCGGTTGCGAGGCAACCCCACATTGATTTCCATTACCATTCTAACTAGAATAAACATCATGTTCCTCTCTAACCCTTGGGATCGCCAGCTACATGATACAATTCCACAATTCATTACTGATATCAACGATGTGAACAAATTTTAACCGAACAAAAGAATAACCTGCATCACATTGTATGAATGTTCTTTCGAGTCAACGACATTAGGTCTCCTCTGCTTATCATATTCACACCAGAATCGATTTAGCATAGCCTAACGCAGTTTCAAGCATTTTAAAACGAACATTGGGCATATACCCCACTCTTACTATTATCAACTGTTATACACAGCCATACACATCTGCTTAAAAAGAAAATCTTGGTGCAGTTTAGCTTCGAGGAAATTTAGGCCGAAAGTTTTCTTTCAATATGCGACGTACTCCTTTAAGGTTTCCCTACAATAGGCGCGTACGGGACGTACATGTTTTATGCAGACTCCGGACGGCATCTGCAAGGCAGATTGTTTTAACTGAGAAGTTCTTTATAGCGGCAATACACTGCTAGTGTTTGCCAATCACTTCCAAGGGGCGACCCCGATTAAATAATTTGTTTTCTAATTGAAACAGTTTTTTTCTAAATTTTGATGTTACACTGCCCGTAAGTTGAACCCAAGACCCTCGGAGTGGTAGCTGAGCACGTTACCATCCCACCACTACCCTTGACGGCGGACCAAGGGGAAACTTTATTGTCAACTTTCCAACGAAATAGACTGAATTACTCCGCAGAGAATGGCTTTATAGTTAAACGGATAAGAGACGTGATATAAGTTGCGTGAAGTATATTTTATTGTAATTTTCCCAAAAGTGAGCTCCCCCTCGCATTTGAGGTGGAACCATAGGCCCCGCGAATATCCCATTAGGTGGGCAGATCCAAAGAACAGGGTATCTATGATACTGTACAGATCACAGTTTGAATGCCGATCGTGTTAGGGTCGCGCCAGTGATTGGTTGGGCATGGTATTTGTTGGTCTTTTACGAACCGCTACACCTACCGCGGGTATATTCTACTAACTACCTATAGGGAACAAACAGTTGTTTACGTAAGGCTATTCCAGACTACCTCCCCTTATTTACCTGGGTTTCCTTTCTGCTACCTACAACGAAGCATTACACATGCTGCTTATTCCATCAATCCCCGGAACGCTTATATGGACCAGTGCTTGCAAAATAGCTTAAGAGAAGTATTTACTACAACTCCACCACTCATGCAGCAGCTCAATAAATTCACTTCGTATAATTGGTATTTTTATTGGAATCGCAGATATGTTTTACTCCAAGTCCACTCAATCTCTTAATCACAAGCTTACGAGCATGAATTGCAATCGAAGTAACTAACGTTGAACACAACAACACATATCACATGCATAGTACCGTTGTAGAGTGATAAAGCATAATACCGCCACAAACTCGTTAACCAACTCCAAGCATGTGTCATGTGGCACGTTGATTGTGAGTTTATGTGGCAGGTTGTAATTATTGTTTGGTTTTGCTGAATTCATTATTTTTTTTATATCAAATACATAGCTGCTCAATAACAAAACATACCAGGTTAATTCAAACAAAAACCAAGTAAGGAAGGTGAGTTCGGGTGTAACCGAACATACATACTCAGTTGAGAGCTAGGATGACAACATAAGGGAAAATAACCATGTAGGAAATGAACCGAGGGAAAACCCTGGAATGTGTTTGTATGACATGTCTATCAAATGAAAGGCACTAAAGAGTATTGTGAGGAGTTGGACTAGTTCTATAGTTGGACGCATTTAGGGATATCGCCATAAAGGTGACATCAGGGTAGACTCTAGAATTTATTTGCACGATATGGTATCAATTAAAGTATAATGAGGTTTTAAAAGGGAGTAGTGTAGTTGTATAGGTGGTCGCCTTTCAGAGATATCGCCATAAAGGTGACCAGGGGTGACTCTAGAATGCGTTTGTACAATATGGGTATCAAAAGAAAGGTGTTTAATGAGTATTTTAAAAGGCAGTTGGCCTTAGTTATATAGGTGGACGCCTTTTCGAGGTATCGCAACTTAAACTTTGTTTGTACGTTATGGGTATCAATGAAGGTTTAATGAGAGTTTTAAAAGGGAGTGGTGGTAGGTGTTATGTGAAGCGTTTCCAGATATCGACCAAAATGTGGACCAGGTGACAGAACATCATCTGTTGGATACCACTAATTTATTTATATATGTAATACCTGCCAAGATTTCAAGGGTTTTTTTATTTTGCACTGCAGAACTTTTTCATTTTCTTCTACTTCAATTGGTAGGTGTCACAACCATTAAAAGTTTTTTCTAAGTTATATTTCGCGTCAATAAACAATCCCATTACCATGTTTCATCCCTTTTTTCGTATTGGTATAGAATTATGGCATTTTTTCATTTTTACGTAATTTTCATATCGAAAAAGTAGGCGTGTCGTAGTCGGATGTCGTTCATTTTTTATACCAAGATTAAAGTGAGTTCAGAATAAGTGAACTAAGTTCAGTAAAGATATGTCCATTTTTGCTCAAGTTATGGTGTTAAGGGACATGCGGAAGGTTAGACGGACGACTGTGTATAAAAACTGGGCGTGGCTTCAAACCGATTTCTACCAATTTCAAAAGGATTGGTAAATTTTTGCTCGACTTATGGCAGTAAAGTATCCTAGACAAATTAAATGAAAAAGGGCGGAGCCACGCCCATTTGAAATTTTCTTTTATTTTTGTATTTTGTTGCACCATATCATTACTGGAGTTGAATGTTGAATAATTTGCTATATACTGTAAAGATATTAAATTTTTTGTTAAAATTTTTATTTAAAAAAAATATTTTTAAAAGTGGCTGGTCCTTCTCCGATTTTTCTATTTTATTAAGCGTACATATAGTATAGGAGTAACGTTCCTGTCAAATTTCATCATGATATCTTCACAACTGCCAAATTACAGCTTGCAAAATTTTTAAATTGCCTCTTTTTAAAAGTGGGCGGTGCCACCCCATTGTCCACAATTTTACTAATTTTCTATTCTGCGTAATAAGTTCAACCCACCCGCCAAGTTTCATCGCTTTATCTGTCTTTGGTAATGAATTATCGCACTTTTTAGGTTTTCGAAATTCCGATATCGAAAAGTGGGCGTGGTTATAGTCCGATATCGTTCATTTTAAATAGCGATCTGAGATGGGTGCTCAGGAACCCAATACCAAATTTCATCAGATACTCCTCAAAATTATTCAAGTTATCGTGTTAACGGACGGACGGACGGACGGATATGGCTCAGATCAAATTTCGTTTTTTCGATTCGTGATGAATTTGATGTGGAAGTCTATATCTCATCTCGATCCTTTATACTGTACACCAACCGTTATCCATCAAACTTAATATACTCTGTGAGCTCTCTCAACTGAGTAGATAATTAAACAGCTACAAATGACTAAACAAACTATTGCCCATGCTCATGATCACACAAACAAAAAGTGGATGAACCAGCACTAGGTCTACAGCTTTAATTGAATTAATATTGTATGGACGGATTCTGATAAAGCTTGTGTACATATGCAAGCTTAACGTTTAGTGTTGTCACAATGCAGTAGTTTTGGTATTGTGTCACATTAGAGTGCCGTTATTTTCCAACTGTTCCGACCTCGTTCGATGTGACCACCCCATTTAAAATGTAATAGCCTTAAGTTTGTATGTGCAAATGGATGACCATCAAAAAAGATTTAGCGATTGCGCAAGAAACTTGAAACGTTAAAGGGTGAATATTGACATTACTTTTTTCCACCCAAATTAATTTACTGTTGGGGAGTTGTCTCTTACTTGCTATCAATAAGCTATACAGATATCGCTTTCACAACGCATTAATATTCAAAAACTTGGTCAACAAATAAAAAGTTATAAATAGAACTTTAAATTGGGACGCAATTTTTCAACGTCTGCGTTTTTAGTGAATATTCAGGTTTGTAGCTCATTCACTTTGACTTAACGACGTGCAATTTCAAACTCTATCAACTTTTTTATCTTTTTATTTTGAGAGTTTTCTTCGGCGATGGGTGTTGATGGTGTTTGTTGTCGTAGCAGCGCTTCGCCCCATCCGATAGTGCGACCAATCACAAATTGAATCAATTTCTCTAACGGAGCGCAAGGAACTGGTTTTTTCAACCGGGGTGACCCTAATGAGAGGGGTGTTGGAGGCGTTGGTTCACAATACAGCTCGAGAGATGTTGGTGTAGCGCAATATATAGCGTCTCAACCCCATTGTCAACCTCACCTTCGAGTGCGGCGAATCCTCCCGTTTCACTAACAGACGAGGCTCTCCTCATGGAACTTGGGAGTGGGGAGGAAAGGATGGCCTGAAGGTTTAATGTGGCGCATAGAAATCGTTCCCGAGAATGGCGGGCCAGCACCTTAATGGTGTGTGTGTTACCGAGCGTAGCGGATCTGTATCCGACAAGGACCATCACATCGATAACACTCCCCAAGCGCTTCGGTGAGTAACCTAATCGCTACAACAAGCACAACACACACGATGAGAGATGGTTGGTGTCATGTGGGGACACCTTGCAAGTTGTGGGCATATGTTCTGCCTGTCGGGCTGATTCTGTATAGGTAGATTTGTAACCCTGCTACAATACCCAGACCGAGGTTGAGCTAGAGTGACGCGCGTTTTCCCTGTGGAGAGTGCGTTCCTTCTCTGTTAGTTTTGGTATTTTTCTTTGATACATGATTTACCGGGCAATCCTGGCATAAGGTCCGACGCCTGGTTGTGGATTTCACTGAGGACCTGCTTGTGCTTTTTAGCTTCATACGGCTGTGTTTTCAGGTGCCGGATTGTGAGGACCAAATATAAACCATAATTTGGCCCAAACACAAACCACCGACCCCTATAACACAGAATCAGTACACTGACAACACAACACACATAAAACTGTACATAACAACACGATCCGCAACATAGCCGAACACACACGACAAACACAGACAAGTCTCTGAAACATCACCAGCGCAACAAGTAGCCGCACACACTCCATCAAAGCTACACCGCAACACGTCCGTGGCAACGCAACGAACTAAACTAGCAACATCAGAGCATTAGGTATGAAAAGGGTAACACAAGAGAAAAACAGTCAATCAGCACGCGTTGTGGTTGCGACTAGAGCCTACTGACTTAAGCGTTCTGGAAGGCATATCGTTTTAAGCATTGCAAGCTAGTGCGTTTCATAGAAAAAAGTCGTGGACTGAGAATTGTGGTACAGCGGTTTTAACCGCTCTACAACGCTTTAGACCACGCTCGCTCCCTCGTAAGCAAACGTCCACCACAGTATCGTGATCCCGCGCTCAGCCAAACGTCAACCGCGGCAGAAGTACGTCGGCAAATCGGAGTAGGAGTGATCGGAGTGAATCGCAACCACGTGACTGTACCGAGCTAACGGATCTCACCTAACGGGACGAGAAGTTGTGACTGTCACCTGAGCAGCAATTGAAGGGCATCTGAAAGCGTATCGGTTTAACATCGCAAGACAGTTTCCTTCATAGGAGGAAGCGTGGCTTGAGGATGTGGGTAAGCTGGTTTAACCGCTCTACAACGCCTTACCCACGCTCACTCCACTGCTAAGCGCGGCCCACAAGTCACGAGTCCACGTGCCTCCGTCATAACTTCGGCAGCAGAGTCACACTAACATACGACGTTGGCCACAGCAGCGCTACGCAAACATACGACGTTGACCACAGCAGCGCTACGCAAACATACGTCGTTGGCTACAGCAGGAGACGTTAATCTACGACGTTGTCTACAGACATGAGTCATGCGAACATACGACGCTGGCCGCAGCAGCGCTACGCAAACATACGACGTTAGACCACAGCAGTGCTACACAAACATCGACGTTGGCCACAGCAGAGAGACGCTAACCTACGACGTTGGTCACAGCGCCCAGAGCATACGAGCACAGAGTGTGGGGTTCAAAACGCTAACATACGACTGCTGGCTGCAGCCGCGCTACGCAGCATACAGACGACTTGGCCGCAGCAGCGCTACGCAACATACGACGCTGGCCCCAGCAGAAAACGCTTACCTACGACGTTGGTCACAGCAGAGTCACGCGAGCATACGACGCTGGCGCGCAGCAGATATACGCAAACATACGACGCTGGCTGCAAGCAGAACTACACGACGAGCATACGACGTTGACCGCAGCATGAATCACGCTACATACGACACGCCAACCATACCAGAGATACACTCAGCGCAGATGCACCGACATAGGCCGCAGTAGAGACAGCGCAGTCGCTAACCGTAAATAGAAAACACGCCGACGCAGGGCGTCACTGAGGTACATTTACATACACCCAGGCAACGACCAGCAAGGCGTCCTAACGGAACGCTCCTAACGGGACACCAGGACCGTTAGCCCACTACTAATCACAGAGCAAACATCAACCGAAGTGAAGAATACATACACATCTTTCCTTTATTATATTTTATATTATAGTTATAGTATATAGAGTTACCGGAATAAAGTGAATTTATATGAAAACGATTTGCAAGGTGCCCCGAAATACAAATTTATTGTAAGCGAACCTTTGGCACGGCGAGTATACCCCAACCCTTTTTAAGAATCGCCGGGCTAGGAAAAGCTTCGTTACAGTGTTTCCTCATAATGCTTACGGAGATGACTCTTTAAGCCCCTGGGCGGTATAGGCCCTTCAACCAAATGTCTGTTGGGATTCCCAGCTTTTCTGGGTATTAACAGAAACTGTTTGGTTAGCATTTCAGTATTCTCGCTTCATTATATAGATGGTGTTCTGGGGACATAAGAAGACTACCCGTGCTGGTTCTGATGGCGGTATTTTGGCAGGCCTGTATTTTCTTCCAGTGATGGGTGTTAATCATTTTCTTCTATACAATGTGTGAAGAAGAATTTTTTCATTTACATTATATTTAGATCTGCAGTTTTGTTGTTAATGGACCGATTTCTGAGATTGTAGTCACTTTAAAAATGGAGGAATTGAAGACAAAGAATTGATCAAAGGAGTACACGTTTCTTCGATAAAGAATATCAATAGTTGAAAGTTCAAAATCCTTCGTTTTCAGGAGTTCAAGTTCCTTGGCGCAATCTTTATAAATGGCATAAGAATTGTATAATATTCACTTTTGCGCTATACACTTTTATTTTTCTCCATACAACTAAGGGTCACCCTAGTCGGACATATGTACATATGATTATGTGTTTGTAGTTGTAATTTCATCATTTAACGCGCAGAGAAACCAAATGAAGAGAACTTTTAAATGCATGTAAATCTTTTGGTAGTCCGGCGTTGGTGGCCGCCATTGTAGCGTACTGCATTATAGCATGGCACGAGATGTACAAAAATGGGACTATCGCTTTGGGGCTAGTGCACTTAATGTATGGTAACTAAAACTATTTATGCAAAATTAGATTTCGACACTTTGTGTTTTACGGGTCAGACCAAATCATTCAAGTTTAATTGAAAATTCGCTAAAATTTCCTACGAAGGAGGAATGAGATAGGGGCCTAGACAGTGTAGGGACACTGCGGGCTTCAGTAACTCAAAAATGAAAAAGTGCTCAACGGAGATCATAAGGATAAAATGTTTAGGGACAGCAAAGTTCCAGCAACTATGTAAATATGTTTGTTAACAGACAAGCTGCCTTAAAGGCGCTCTAATTTCTAGCTTAATAAATGTATATCGGAATGGTTCATAGGACATCTTAATGTCTCCCTAAACTTGTGCTCGGGGGTGGCTATATTGAAGAGATAATTTTTATACAAATAATATGGGAATTAATTTTTTGAAAAAATTATTCAAAGTTATGCCCACAACTAGCAGATGAGGAAAGGAAACCTTGCCAGGGGGACGGCGTCACTCGAGCTCAACTTCGAACGGATACGGTTAAAGGTTAAATCTTACTCTCCTGAATAAACCCGACACACGCGGATGTTTGTTGTGCTTGCAACTGTGCACACATGTGGAACCAACGCATCGAATTCTTGGACAAAACGTGAAATAGTAAGGTTTCTTGAATTCTCCGTATAGGATATAGTTGATAATTTGTGAGTGACCGCACGATTGAATGAGGGGAAATACTGCTGCAACAACAAGAGCAGAACAGTTTTTAAGGAAATTCCAGGCAAGATGCCAAAATGGACGTACACGGGGCGTACGGCTCTGCACAAACCGAACTAAGCCCTCTCTCCGTCGCAAAATCGAGGAATGCACTACTTGGCAGCAAAACTTTTGTGGTCAACCAGGATATTCATGTCTGAGTTCCCTCATAACTACTCCTCTATGATTATTTGAAGATCAGTAGGTGGTATCTGATTAGACGACGGGCTTTCATCCGGCACTCACCTAGAGAATTCACATGGACAAAATATTCTCGAGTGATAGAGGAAAATATATTCGTGTGCAAAGTTCTCTTGCAAAGCAACGTTTGACTATATGGAAAAACGAGTTTAAATACCTAAACATAGCACAAAAGAATTACTGAAAGTTTTTCACCCAAGGTTTATGTCCAGCCCGTTAATTGACGACTTAAAAAGGCCGTGTGACCGTCATAATAAATCTTATCCGGCAATGCAGCAAAACTACTTCTCTGGGGAGTGGTTAGGTTCAACACTTTTCCCAGGGCAAAACAGAACATAGATCAGGCCCGCTGAAAGGATCTGCTTACGAGGACGACAATGTGTAGAGATACCCTACCAATTACCGAGTACACTCAGCACTTGTTAGGGGTAGGGTAAAATTCCTGAGTATCTGCGATACATAGAACAGCCACCATGGGAGAATGGTACATTATTCGGTTTATGCACACATAAAAAATGAATTTGCGTTACTCTGTGACCAATTTAACTACATTTTCAGGATAGCACACACTTGGTCAAAAGTGTTTGATTTCTTAAGGTTTTGGATGTGGTCTCCAAGACTCGCCTCACTCTACGGGGGGTGTAGTCAACCCAGTTTTTACTGCACTATCTCCGTATGAAAAATGTATGCTAGTAGCGCCTGCCCTCTTACTGCTAAGTAAATATCCCTTCTTTACCAGGCCTTGGAATAACTCAGTGTTAGGAAAGACTTTCGTTAGCTTTGCTGTTTAACTTGAGTATTCGATATTTACTTTTTTACTTTTTGTACAATTTTTCAGTTCCTATATTCTCAATCAATCCCTATATTCATCCCAGCACTTTTCGCTTTATATACTGCTAAAATATCCTTCATCCCTCCCCTGCTCTACCATACCAAATTACTATGTCCTCGTATCGAGCCAGAAACGGATTTCTTCAATTTTTCATAGAAGCAACGTCATTAGGCTACCCAAAATTTGGTTAGTATATGTATGCTTAGGGCTTCGAAAGTTCTTCTTCTTTTTATCATCTTTATTGGGATGCTTTGCTGATTTTTGATTGATCTAGAAATATTGACCTTTTAGTGACCCTTTGGTGCATCGCGACTTAGAGCTCAATGTTATATGAAGAAAATACTTGCTGCTGCATCAATATATTGCGGGAATGTTGTCAACCATAGTACATAGCTAGTAAACAAGCGCTGCTAAAACAAGAAACGACAGCATAACATAGATAACGAAAACTACACATACACAGTACGCAAGAACGACATGGGCAGCGAGAGCAAAGACTAACAAAATAAACCCCAGCTGTTAGGGGGCTTAGGAATATACCGCGGTAGGTATGCTGTCGTAAGTGGCGGACTAAAATACCAAATTTATTCAAGGGTTGTGTAGCCGCAAACCATCTGAAGGAGTTGCCAGGCATATATATCTTCTCCAACCAATTGTTCAACCTCACCTACCGTGGCGAATCCCTGTTTTTATTCACAGCCGAAGCTCTGGCGACCCCGAACTCCTGACGTATCTGGGGGGTTGGAAAGCGGTATGGCCTAGAAGGTTTCATGTGGTCATACCAAACTCGTTCCCGAAATTGTCGGGCTAGTAGCTTTATGGTGCTTGTTACCGAACCTCGATCTGCATCCGGCAAAGGACCATCATCTTCGATAAACACTCCCCAGGCTTTCGGGGAGTGTCCTTATCGCTAATAACAACACACAAACAACTAACAAATAGAAGAAGAGGACAGTATTAGTGTAAGATCTTATAAAACCTCCTCGAAAAAACGTGTATATATTGTACAGTTGTTTAGTCCTCTCTAAATATTAAAGCTGTGAGGGAGGTTCTAGGAAAATAAATTATAAATACAAACTTGAAATAGCTAAAATAAACTACGAAAGTAAAATGAATAATTAATGAAGAAATAAACACCAACAAAGCAATGGAATTACCACAGCAGTTTGTTTCAGCTTAAAAACATCAAACAAACAGCATGATGGTGTGAGCAAAGTGGTGGATGTAGGCAAAAACTACGCATCAAACAAAGCTGTTTAATTAGTAAAAAACCGCAAATAAATACATTAATAAATATTAAAGCCACAGAAATGCATTCAACAGTTTATAGACACTAAATAGGCAACCGTTAAACCAGCAAGGAGTGTTTTTTCAGTACCACAGCAACCACGACGAAATAAGACGAAAGTTAAATTTAAATTCGTATTATTAGCTCTGAAATGATTGCATACGAGGCTTCGACTAAAGAGTCAATGAAAAATTTTTGTTCAAGCTTTTCTCGTTGCAAATGGGTATATAATTACGTATGCTTGATGATTATGTAGCCTTAAGGTCGGGACTTAAGCTAATATTAGCGAATGTCAATAACTCACGCCGAGTGCGTTAAGTCTCGCTGTTGAGCAATTTTAACTAGACTATGTTAATTGAAGCTTAAAGGCCGAACCACATTTGAGTTTTATCTACATTATTTACATTTTCGGCACTTTTCTTTATTAGTTATTTTATCTTACGCGACGGGAGGCCTAGCAAGTCAGCGTGCAGCAAATTTAGCTTGATTAATACATCAACATAATAATTTGGCAATCTTTGAAAAAATAAATAGAAAAACATAAAAAGGATTACTTAGCGAATAAAGACTTAAATCAATCATTATATTGTTGAGAACTTAGCTAAGTGATAAACAAAAAGTCACACCGAAAATCCTAGGTTCACACCCTCGGGAAAAATAACATCCAAATTTTAGACAACAAGTTTTTTTCAATTGAGAGAAAGTTTTTTTAGGGGGTCGCCCCTCGGCCGAAAATATGGCAAACACTCCTAGTGTAGTTCGGCCATTGAAAAGCGTCTTAATGTAAAAGTCCATCTGACTTTGCAGATGCTGTTCGGGACGTCGGCAAAAAACATATGGGTGGGCGCCAAGCCGAAAGCGCGTGTAGAAATAAATGATATTGTTCCCTTCTTACTTCATAATGCACGGATCAAACATTCAGGACGGGGCCTTATTACGAACATTTGAAACTGTATACATCAGAGACAAAATCGTTCTAAAATACGGACGAACGAAGTCAAAATAAGAATACATGCGTTGGCACAAAAAGTCTGTTAAGTACGTTTTTTCTTACTCGTGAACGATGGGCTGTGTCAAAAAACGTATTTTGCAAGAACACACGTAAGTAATTTATGACCAGTTGATACTCACGTGTTTAAATGTTCTATGCTGATACCATTTCAAGATACGCGTCCGCGCAGGACATGATTGTTTTGATTTCGATGAAATTACGTGTGTTGTTCTTGATCAAAATAAGAACAAGTGTGCTTCAAAAAACAATTTTTCGGATTATCGGCAGTGAATTCGATAAAATGCAATTGATATCTCGTCGCCCACTAGACCAGAAGCATGAGTGGCACATTTTCCGATTTTGTGTTAGAGGCTCGTTATATAACCTTTAGATTCTCTAGGTTATACTTACATCTAGGAGATTCCTACCGCCACATGGGAAAACTAATTTGCAGTGCCATTTTCACGAATGTACAATCAATCACACAAAGTTGAGCCAGAAAATATGATAGTAGCACATTCATGTTTCGCTGGCAAACACAAGTCATGATTTTTCATGTTTGTATGACAACATCGTTGATATTGCTTCAACATTTTGAAAAAACGTAAGAACAGCACATATTTCGTATGTGCGAATGTTACGGTATACGTGCCTGGAAGGTTGAGCACAAACATTATTTTAGGAGATCGTAACACACACAAAACTTTTCGATGTTTCACATAACAATTATATGACGATCTTTTATGTATTATAATTATTTTACCCCGGGAGCTATAAAAACTAACAATGCGACCTATATGCTAGTTGAGATACACAAAGGATGAGCGTAAGTGTAATGTATTCCTCAAAAAAGTACACGATGAAGAATCTTTAATAGCTGAATATCCGAGAAAAGGTCGTGTTAATGAAGGGCATACGGTTTTTTCGAAGCACGTTGCCTCTCACCGAATCAAAACGTAGAGACAAAATGTATTGAACAAGGTTATAGCAAGAAAATCGTTCGTATTATAACAGATATCCAGAGGGCAACGCTTTACCTGACCCGACATTCAGAAGACTCTGATGTCTGATGAAAATAAGAACTAGTCCTAAGATAGCAATAATTGAAATTGCATTGAATGTGTTATTTTTTATTTATCTTGATTTACAAATACATACTTATCGATAGTTACAGCCGCAGATGTTTATCCAAGTTGGTTGGTGTTGCTATGCGTGTCCGGCTATGGCGGCCGGCAAGTAGCGCTCTACGCACACTTTACATGCACTTTCTCCTGGAACCAATATCTATATTTGTAGGCATGAGGTACCCTGCTTCTTGTTTTACTTAAACCCGTGGTTGAACAAACATATACAAAAACTGATGTCCGTGCGCACGCAGTTTGACACCGCGTAATTTGGATTCAGCGCATCAACAAAACGTATAGAAACACATGAGTCGCATTACATTATCCGATTTCATTTTTTGTGATAGCGGTGTTAACAAAAAATTAGATCAGTTTTTAAAATTTGTGTTGTGCTCAGAAAAATGAACGTGCTAAATCTCGAAAAATAGAAGGATGCGAGCAACGCAAAGTATCGCGGTTGATAAGAGTATAGTGGAAATATAATATTTAGCTACATTGTTTTTCATTAGAACTAATTCTTCTATTTTAAGGGCGCAATAAACTTTAAAACTCGATTCCTAACATTCTCATTTACGCATCATCATACTTCTGGTAAGTGGGCGGACGATATTATTCACCCGATCATTCAACTGTCCCAGTAACTGTCAAAACTCACGATTCTCATGATTCTTTTCTGTGGAATTATTTATATATTTTACTTTCGTCTATAAATTTATACACAATAGCATATAGTTACATTTCTTAGTATGAGTATGTATGACTTTTTTTCCAGTCGTATCTTCAGCCAAACGGTTACTGTTGTTCGTTGTTAAACTTGTCTATAGTCGAGCGAGCAGTTTATATTTCAACCTGGAGTAACAATATCAATAGCCAAACTTGTATATGATGCAATACATCTCAGCAACAAGGCGATCAATGCCAAAATGGCTAAAAGTAATAAAATCTCACATTTATTATGGCAAACATTCATTGTTGTTATTTTTCAGAAGTCCAGTGTTTTGGTAAAAGGACATGGACAACGGTTCTTGTGACGGTACTGGAGGTTGTGAAATATTTTGCATATTCGGAAAATAATAAACAAACGACGTGTTTTCAATAATAATGTGATAACGTACATTTAACGAATAACGTGAGCTGAACACCGGCTTATAATAATTGGAATTTCAATATTATGTTTGTCTAAGAGGGAAACTGAAAGACAAGAACTGGAATATTGCGATGGAAACAATTTCGAAAACCGCCCACGCAATCACATCAGCATTTCTTGTAATGTTATCAAGGTTCACCGTTATTCGAACCGTGACTCACATGGTGGAAACATGTAGTTCCCTTTACACCACTAGGGCATCTGCTGGTATGTGTTTTCATTGCTAATTCAGTTTTCATCATTTCTACACCATGAGAACATTTTGTCTCTACATTAATTAGTGTGCATGTAGATTGTTTTTGTAAGTTTCTGCGTCGTGCGAATGAGAAGCTTGTAACAAACTCGGGCGTAGTTTTACCATAGTGTATGTAGTCGTATATGTGTATTCAGTTTATACTTATATTTAGAATGCGTGAGCTTAAACACGGCATATAATAATTGAATGTGCACAGTATTATGTTGTCTAAGAGAAACTGAGAAAGAAAAACAAGTACTTGGCATATGCGGTATAGAACCATTTCGGAGAACCGCAACGTATCATCATGATTCACATATCTTATAAGCCGGTGTAAGCTCATGTGAATCTTAAAATCTAAGCATAAACTGAACACACATTAAAAAACAAAAACACATAGACATGTGATATTTTAATTACTTGTAAGCCTCAGCTTTGATCTTCTAGATGTTTTAATAGATTGTAACGACTTTTCTATGCAAATCGTCTTATTGCAAGTCTCTGCTAAGTCGAATCACTAAACTGTGAATAAATAACTCAATGATTGTAATAATGGAATATGGCCTTATTAAAATACTTCACAATAAACACTCAAACTGTGCAAACGAATAGCTTAATAACCAAACTGATATCTTAAGGAAACTGACTTCCAAAATAATAGTGCTATTGCTCGCTAGATATCGTCTTACTCGTATGCTTGGACAATTCAAATCAAACTGAATTACATTTTACTCGCTTGTGCCGCTTTATAGTTACGCTGCATACATCTAGGCTCTTCTATTCAGAACTTACCAACTATTTCGAGTGTTTATAGTTCTCATATAGTTTCTACTGTTTACAATTTTCTACTTTTCAGCGTCTCTCAGATGTATGTGAGTTTGTAGTTACAGTCTCTCGCACACACTAGGCGTATAAGTAATGCATCTGTGTGACATCTCCGGCTGCCTTATATATGTGTATACAGATTTGATTATTGACGTGAAACAGCGCTAGCATCGCCTTAGTGTTGATATAGCTTAGGGAGCTAATATCCGTGACACTGCCCTCACACCGAAAGTCGATCGTCCCGATCAGACAAATCGCTCGAGATCTAAACGCTGCTAGCATCGCCAAATGTACCACGTCTCTGACTCCGTGGTTCTCAATGCGTTGTATGCGTGTAGATAGTAGTCACTGATCTTCACAACCTTGTACGGGCCTTCCCACTGCACCGAAATTTGGATGGACCACCGTTCCGCGGTGAGGGTGTATAACAGTCAGCAAATCTCCGCCAAGAAAACATTCGAATCTATTTCCTTGCGTACCGTGGTTTCATCTTACATACTCATTATCCATGAATCGTTCCCTCGCACTCTGTTCGCTTCCGACCAATGACGAAAAACAAAAAATACTTCGCAGAGCTTGCGTGGACGGATTTCTTTGCATAATCAGTATCGTCCGACGAGCTTCACAACAGTAAAGTGTGCCTTGCTGAAACCCACCCTGCATTCTTTCTTCGTTTCAGTACGTCGTAGGGCTTTTTAATTGCAGTGTCTCTCTCACAGGTACCTCGGTTTGAATTGTTTGGGCCATTTTATCCATCAACCTTACCTTTGATTTCGTGGCCTACGTCGAGTCTTCTCACAGTAGCCGATTACTGCTGAAACCCTTTTTCCAAAGGAAAGTAAGTGGCACATCTGGTTCTCATAACGCATCACCCTTCTCTGCATATCGATCTTGATGGCATGGTCAAACCAAGAATATCCACTCCCAATCTAACTTTCATCAACAATTCTCGCGCACAACAAATTGTGTAGAACACCATGACTTCCCCAACACAATACTTCACATATCACTTCCTGAACTGCGTTATACTCGCCAGGACGTACGACACTTTGCTCCAGGTAAAAACGGTTTACTACTCCTGTTGGACCAGTCAGATCGGATCAAGGAATGAGATGCGCCAGTCTCTACAGTCAGTATTACAGTTCGTTGCCATACACATTCCCTCGACGGTAAGACTGCTCGAATTTCTACCAATTGCGACACAGATTCACAGGGCATTCAATAGCTGGATCTAGCGCTCTACTCTCTACTCGCTCTTGCTCATCTCTCCAGCTTTGCGTTTACGGCCACCCACATAGTTGGAACTATTAGCGACCAAGATCGCAATGGGACGTGCAATGCTGCAACCTTTTCTGACCTGGGTTGCCGCACTGAAACATTGAAATAACTTCGGCATTCTCTGTTGGGGATCCCTCAGTGCTTCCAAAATTGTGGTCTACCCATGTCTGGCCTTTCTTACTCTACACGATGAGCATATATATGCCTGTTTACTTAATAGGGAGGCAGTTTCATGAGTCAATGCATGTGATACCGTTCAGCAAATGTCAGTTTGGGGTTCGCGTATGTAGCTCGCTTCGTTTCCACGGTCTCGTATGCCATTTATAAACTCTGATTTTTCACCCTCTCGGTGTATCCACGGGTGCGTCGCATTTGCGAAGATGAGCCAACCTTTCAACATCTGAAGCAAACACGGCATGTGCATTTGCTTATGTGTAGCGGTGTGCAATAACTCAATTTGGAATATCTGTTTCATATGCTCGCTCGGTAACGTCTCTCTAAAGCGCTCATCAATGGTGTCAGTAGTGGTTCCGCTCGTACTCTGGGAGGTCTGTAAGATTTTCCGCGGAAGGCCCTTTCTAGCTGCCACGAACAGAGCTGCAACTGTATCTCAGGCATCCATTGGTTCACGGCTGCGGTCTTCTCAAACTGTAGCTAAAGACTGAAAAGGAAACAGAACCGTCAAAGGATGGTGTCTTTACCTTGGATTACTCGCTGAAACAGCTGGGCGGTTTAGTGTAACGCTCCTACGACCTTTAACGCTCTATTCGGCATCAATTTTGTCCCGAGTTGTAAAATTTTTGCATCTGATCTTCCAGGTTCACAAGAGCTGCGCTGATACCTGTTCCGAAATTTGTGCCGACATTCAGATATACGTGCCTCTTGCGCTTCAGTTGAGATGCCAAAATGTCTTCTGTTACTATCCAATTGTGTCTCCATCTTGATGTAATCTGTGTCGACATTCTCGCCATACGCGTCTCTGTGCTTCATGTTCGATGTTATTCGTGTCTCTTGGGACTTCCATCTGTGTGATGACCATTGCGATGTTTGAGCAGATATTGCAGCCAAAATCATTTCAAGTCTGTGCTCGTAACTGTCTGGATGTTTCGTTTTCTCTTCAACTTGTTATTTCCTCAGCCATCAAGATGAAAGCATACTTCCACATCAATTCCTTCAGCTGCCATTGCCTCTCGTACGCCGTGCCTGAAGTCAAGTTTAACGCGCTTTGTATTCACACCACGGCTCTCCAAACACCTCTGTAGTTGCGGATCTCAATTCACTGAACTTTGGCATGTCGTTGTGTGCCTCTGGAATTTATTCAACAAGTCCCTTCTGACACCAATGTAACCGAATTTACTTGCAAATCCTCTTAATTTGCAATCTCTGCTACGTTCGAATCACTAAACTGTGTATATAAATAAACTCCAATATGAATAATGGAAAAAGGGCTTTATTAAAATACTCACAATACACTCAAACTGTGAAACAACGAATAGCTTAATAACCAAACTGATTATCTTAAAGGAAACAACTGGGGACTTTCAAAATAATAGTGCTATGCTCGCTTAGATACGTCTTACTAGTAACTGGCTGACAAATTTGCAAATTCAAACTGAATACATTTTACTCGCTTGCGCCGCTTTGATAGTTTACGCTGCATACATCTAGGCTATCTATTTCCAGGACTTACCAACTATTTCGAGTGTTTATAGTTCTCAGATAGTTTCTACTTGTTTATACCAATTATCCTATCTGAAATATGTCAGGGCGACAGAGCACATCAGATGTGCCGTATTGAATGAAGGATTGGGAAGTTTACAGATCATCCACCAGCCCGCCTGCCTCGCACTACCCCTCGCAAGTATCGCTTACTCTTACTGGCCTATGTGTGTGCGAGAGACTGTAAACTACAAACTCACATACATCTGAGAGACGCTGAAAAGTAGAAAATTGTAAACAAGTAGAAACTATATGAGAACTATAAACACTCGAAATAGTTGGTAAGTTCTGGAAATAGAAGAGCCTAGATGTATGCAGCGTAAACTATAAAAGCGGCACAAGCGAGTAAAATGTAATTCAGTTTGATTGAATTGTCAAGCAGTTACGAGTAAGACGATATCTAGCGAGCAATAGCACTATTATTTTGAAAGTCAGTTTCCTTTAAGATATCAGTTTGGTTATTAAGCTATTCGTTGCACAGTTTGAGTGTTATTGTGAAGTATTTTAATAAAGGCCTTTTTTCCATTATTCAATATTGGAGTTATTTATTCAACAGTTTAGTGATTCGAACTTAGCAGAGGATTGCAAATAAGAGGATTTGCAAGAAAATTCGTTACAATTGGTGTCAGAAGAGGAATTGTTGAATAAATTCCAGAGGACAACAACGACATGGCAAAGTTCAGTGAATTGAAGATCCAGCAACTAAAGAAGGAGTTGGAGAGCCGTGGATTGAATACAAGCGCCGTTAAACTTGAACTTCAGGCACGGCTACGAGAGGCAATGGAAGCGGAAGGAATTGATGTGGAAAAGTATGACTTTCATCTTGATGGCGAGGAAGTAACAAAAGTTGAAGAGAAAAACGAAAACATCGCAGACAGTTACGAGCACAGACTTGAACATGATTTTGGCTGCAATATCTGCTCAAACATCGACAATGTCATCACAGATGGAATCCCAAGAGACACGAATAACATCGAAAATTGAAGCACAAGAAACGCGTATGGCAGAAATGTCGACACAGATTACATCAAAGATGGAGACACAATTGGAAGAACAGAAGACATATTTGGCATCTCAACTGGAAGCGCAAGAGGCACGTATATCTGAAATGTCGGCACAAATTTCGGAACAGGTATCAGCGCAGCTCTTTGTGAAACTGGAAGATCAGGATGCAAAAATTTTACAACTCGAGGACAAAATTGATGCCGAAATAGAAGCGTTAAAAGGTCGTATGGAGCAGTTACAACTAAACCGCCCAGCTGTTTCAGCGAGTAATCCAAAGGTAAAGACACCATCCTTTGACGGTTCTGTTCCTTTTCAGGTCTTTAAGCTACAGTTTGAGAAGACCGCAGCAGTGAACCAATGGAATGCTGAAGATAAAGTTGCAGCTCTGTTCGTGGCACTGAAAGGGCCTGCCGCGGAAATCTTACAGACCATCCCAGAGTACGAGCGGAACCACTACGAAACATTGATGAGCGCTTTAGAGAGACGTTACCGAAGCGAGCATAGGAAACAGATATTCCAAATTGAGTTGCAAAACCGCTACCAAAAAGCAAATGAGACATTGCAGGAGTTTGCTTCAGATGTTGAAAGGTTGGCTCATCTCGCAAATGCGGACGCACCCGTGGAATACACCGAGAGGGTAAAAATCCAGAGTTTTATAAATGGCATACGAGACGTGGAAACGAAGCGAGCTACATACGCGAACCCAAAAACTGACATTTGCTGAAAACGGTATCACATGCATTGACTCAGGAAACTGCCTCCCTATTAAGTAAACCAGCATATAAGGCTCATCGTGTAGAAGTAGAAAGGCCAGAATGGGTAGACACAATTTTGGAAGCACTGAAGGGATCACAACAGAAGAATGCCGGAGTTATTAAATGTTTCAAGTGCGGCAACCCAGGTCACATTGCACGTCATTGCGATCTTGGTCCTAATAGTTCCAACTATGTGGGTGGCCGTAAACGCAAAGCTGGAGGAGATGAGCAAGAGCGAGTAAGAGGTAGAGAGCTAGATCCAGCTATTGAATGCCCTGTGATATCTGTGTCGCAAATTGGTAGAAAATCGAGCAGTCTTACCGTCAGAGGGAATGTGGATGGCAACGAACGAATACTGACTGTAGAGACGGGCGCATCTCATTCCTTGATCCGATCTGACTTGGTCAACAGGAGAGTAAAACCGTTACCTGGAGCAAAGTTGCGTACGGTCACTGGCGAGTATAACGAAGTTCAGGGAGAAGTGATATGTGAAGTATTGATTGGGAAGGTCATGGTTCTACACAAATTTGTTGTGGCGGAGATTGTTGATGAAGTTATATGGGAGTGGATTTCTTGGTTGACCATGACATCAAGATCGATATGCAGAGAAGGGTGATGCGTTATGAGAACCAAGATGTGCCACTTAACTTTACTTTGGAAAAAGGGTTCAGCAGTAATCGGATACTGGTGGAGAAGACTCGACGAAGGCCACGAAATTCAAAGGTAAAGGTTGATGGAATAAATGGGCCAAACAAATCAAAACCGAAGGTACCTGTGAGAGAAACACTGGCATTAAAAAGCCCTAACGGACGTACTGAAACGAAGAAAGAATGCAAGGGTGGTTTCAAGCAAAGGCACACTACTGTTGTGAAGCGTCGGAACGATACTGATTATGCAAAGGAAATCCGTCCAGCGCAAGCTCTGCGAAGTAGTTCTTCATTGGTCAAGCAACAGAGTGCGAGGGAACGATTCAGGATAATGAGTAGTAAGATGAAACACAGGTACGACAAGGAAATAATTCGAAAGGTTTCTTGGCGGGAGATTTGCTACTGTTATACAACCCTCACCGGCGGAAAGGTGTTCCATCCAAATTTCGGTGCAGTGGGGAAGGCCCGTACAAGGTTGTGAAGATCAGTGATACTATCTACCGCATACAAAGCATTGAGAAACCACGGAGTAGAAGAGTGGTACATTGGCGATGCTAGCAGCGTTTAGATCGAGAGATTTGTCTGATCGGGACGATCAGACTTAGGTGGAGGGCAGTGTCACGGATATTAGCATCCCTAAGCTATATCAACACTAAGGCGATGCTAAGCGATGTTCACGTCAATAATCAAATCATGTATACACATATATAAGGCAGCCGAGAGATGTCACACACAGATGCATTTACTTATACGCCTATGTGTGTGCGAGAGACTGTAAAACTACAAACTCACATACATCTGAGAGACGCTGAAAAGTAGAAAATTGTAAACAAGTAGAAAACTATATGAGAACTATAAACACTCGAAATAGTTGGTAAGTTCTGGAAATAGAAGAGCCTAGATGTATGCAGCGTAAACTATAAAGCGGCACAAGCGAGTAAAATGTAATTCAGTTTGATTTGAATTGTCAAGCAGTTACGAGTAAGACGATATCTAGCGAGCAATAGCACTATTATTTTGAAAGTCAGTTTCCTTTAAGATATCAGTTTGGTTATTAAGCTATTCGTTGCACAGTTTGAGTGTTATTGTGAAGTATTTTAATAAAGGCCATTTTTCCATTATTCAATATTGGAGTTATTTATTCAACAGTTTAGTGATTCGAACTTAGCAGAGGATTGCAAATAAGAGGATTTGCAAGAAAATTCGTTACAATATATTAAAAACAATCTAAGAAGATCAAAGCGAAATGCTTAAAAGTAATTAAAATATCACATTTATTTATGTGTTTGTTTAATGGTGTGTTCAGTTTATGCTTATATTAAGAATTCATGAGCTTAACACCGGCTTATAATAATTGAATCATGATGATTACGTTGGCGGTTTCCGAAAATGGTTTCTATCGCAATATGCCAGTAAATTTTTCTTTCTTTTCAGTTTCTCTTAGAAAACATAATAATTGAAATTCAATTATTATAAGCCGGTTTTAAGCTCACGAATTCTTAAATATAAGTATAAACTGAATACACCATTATACAAACATACATAAATATGTAAAAACTAAGCCCGAGTTTACAAAGCTTCTCATTCGCAACGAAGAAGAACTTTACAAAAACAAATCTACATGGCACACAAATTAATGTAGAGACAAAATGTCTCAATGTGTAGAAATGAGAAAAACTGAATTAAGCATGAAAACAAATACCAGCAGGATAGCCTAGTGGTTAAAGGGAACTACAGTTTCACCATGTGATTCACGGTTCGAATAACGGTGAAACCTTTGATAACATTACAAAAATTGCCTGATGATGATTGCGTTGGCGGTTTTCGAAATTGTTCCATCGCAATATTCCAGTTCCTTTCTTTTCAGTTTCTCTTAGAAAACATAATAATTGAAATTCAATTATTATAAGCCGGTGTTCAGCTCACGAATTCTTAAATATAAGTTATCACATTTATTATTGAAACATTCGTTTGTTATTATTTTTCAGAATATGGCAAAATATTTCACAAAACCTCCAATACCGTCACAAGAACCTTTGTCATGTCCTTTTACAAAAACACTGTACTTCTGAAAAATAACAACAAATGAATGTTGTCAATAATAAATGTGATATTTTAATTACTTTTAAGCATTTGGCATTGATCGCCTTGTATGCTGATATGTATTGCATCATATACAAGTTTTGGCTAATGGATATTTACTCAGGTTGAAATATAAACTGCTCGCTCGACTATAGAAAAAGTTTAAACAACAAACAGTAACCGTTTGCTGAAATATACATTTTTGAAAAAAAAGTCATACATTTTTACTAAATACTAAGAAATTTTTTTTTAACTATATGCTATTGTTTATAAATTTATATAAAAGTAAAAAATAATAAATAATTCACAGAAAAAATCATGAGAATCGGTGAAGTTTTGACAAAGTTATTGACAGTTGAAAGTATAGGTGAATAATATCGTCGCCCACTTACCAGAAGTATGAATGTGCTAAAATGAAAATGTTAGGAAATCGAGTTTTAAAGTTTATTGCGCCCTTAAAATTAGAAGAATTAGTTTCTAATGAAAAAAAATGTATCTAAATATTATATTTACACTATGCTCTTTCAACCGAGATAATTGCTTTGCTCGCATCCCTTCTATTTTTCGAGATTTAGCACATTCATTTTTCTGGCACAACAAAAATTTTAAAAACTGATCTAATTTTTTGTTAACACAGCTATACAAAAAAATTAAATCGTATAAGGTAATGCGACTCATGTTTTCTATACGTTTTGATGCGCTGAATCCAAATACGCGGTGTCAAACTGCTGCAGCAAGGACATCAGTTGGTATATTTTTCAACCAAGTGGTTTAAGTAAAACAATAAGCAGGGTACATCAGCCTAAAAATATAATTGGTTCCAGGAGAAAGTGCATTAAAATGGTGCCTAGAGCGCTACTTGGGCCCGGCTCCATAGCCCGGACAGCATAGCAACCAACCAACCAACTTGGGAAAACATCTGCGGCTGTAACTTATCGAAAGTATGTATGTATGTAAATCAAAATAAAAAATAAAAAATAACCACATTCAATTCAATTTCAATTATTGCTAACTTAGGACTAGTTCTTATTTTCATCAGAATCAGAGTCTTCTGAAATGTCGGGTTCAGGTAAAGCGTTGCCCTCTGGATATTTATAATAAGAACGATTTTCTTGCTATAACCAGTTGTTCATACATTTTGTCTCTAAGTTTTGATTCGGGAAGAGGCAACGGCTTCGAAAAAACCGGTATGCCTTCAATTAAACAACGACCTTTTCTCGGATATTCAGCTATTAAAAATTCTTCATCGGTATACTTTTTTTTGAGGAATACATTACACTTACAGCTCATCTTTTGTGTATCTCAACTAGCATATATGTCGCATGGTTAGTTTTATAGCTCCCGGGGTAAAATAATTATAAATAAAAAGATCGTCATATAATTGTATGTGAACATCGAAAAGTTTTGGTGAGTTACGAGCTCCTAAAATAATTTGTGCTCAACCTTCAGGCACGTATACCGTAACATTCGAACATACGAATATGTGCTGTTCTTACTTTTTTTCAAAAATTGTTGAGCAATATCAACGAATGTGTCATACAAACAGGAAAAATCATGACCTTGTTGCCAGCCAGAAACATGAATGTGCTACATTCATTTTTCTGGCTCAACTTTGTGTGATTGAATTGTACATTCGTGAAAATGGCACTGCAAATTATTGGGGTTTCCATGTGCGTAGGAAGCTCTAGATTTAAGTATAACCTAGAGAATCTAAAGGTTAATATAACGAGGCCTATAACACAAAATCGGAAAAATTGCACACTCATGCTTCTGGTTAGTGGGCGACGATATATCAATTGCATTTTATCGAATTCAATTGCCGATAAATCCGAAAAAATTTTTTTGAAGCAAAAAAAAACACTGTTTCATTATTTTGATCAAAGAACAACACACTAAATTTCATCGAAATCAAAAATCATGTCCTGCGCGGACCGGGTATCTTGAAATGGAATCAGCCAATAGAACATTTACACGTGAATATCAAACTGGTCATAAAATACTAACGGTGTTCTTGCAAAATACGTTTTTGAAACAAGCCCATCGGTCACGAGTTAAGAAAAAACGTACTTAACAGACTTTTGCCAACGCATGTTCTTAATTTTGAACTTCTTTCGTCCGTTTTAGAACGATTTTTTCTCTGAGTATACAGTTTCAATGGTTCGTAATAAGGGCCGTCCCTGAAAATGTTATCCGTGCATTATGAAGTAGAAGAGAAAATATAATTATTTCTACACGCGCTTCGGCTTGGCGCCCACCATATTTTTTGCCGACTCCGAACAGCATCTGCAAGTCAGATGAATTTTCATTAAGAAGCTTTTCATGGCCGAAATACACTAGGAGTGTTTGCCATATTTTCGGCCGAGGGGCGACCCCGCTAAAAAAAACTTTCTTCTAATTGAAAAAAACTTGTTTCTAAAATTTGGATGTTATTTTTCACGAGGTGTGAACCTAGGATTTTCGGTGTGACTTTTGTTAATCACTTAGCTAAGTTCTCAAATAATAAGTAATTGTATTTAAGTCTTTATTCGCTAAGTAATCCTTTTTAATTGTTTTTCTATTTATTTTTTTCAAAGAATTGCCAAATTATTATGTTGATGTATTAATCAAGCTAAAATTTGCTGCACGCTGACTTGCTAGGCTCCCCGTCGCGTAAGATAAATAACTAATAAAGAAAAGTGCCGAAAATGTAAATAATGTAGATAAAACTCAAATGTGGTTCGGCCTTTAAAGCTTCAATTAAAACATAGTCTAGTTAAAATTTGCTCAAACAGCGAGACTTAACGCACTCGGCGTGAGTTATTGACATTCGCTAATATTAGCTTAAGTCGACTTAAGGCTACATAAATCATCAAGCATACGTAATATATACCCATTTGCAACGAGAAAAGCTTGAACAAAAATTTTCATTGACTCTTTAGTCAGAGCCTCGTATGCAATCATTTTCAGAGCTAAATAATACGAATTTAAATTTAAACTTTCGTCTTATTTCGTCGTTGGTTGCTGTGGTTACTGAAAAAACACTCCTTGCTGGTTTAACGGTTGCCTATTTAGTGTCTATAAAACTTGTTGAATGCATTTCTGTGGCTTTAATATTTATTAATGTATTTATTTTGCGGTTTTTTTTACTAATTAAACAGCTTTGTTTGATGCGTAGTTTTTGCCTACATCCAACCACTTTGCTCACACCATCATTGCTGTTTGTTTGATGTTTTTAAGCTGAAACAAACTGCTGTGGTAAATTCCATTGCTTTGTTGGTGTTTATTTCTTCATTAATTATTTCATTTTACTTTCGTAGTTTATTTTAGCTATTCAATATTTGTATTTATAATTTATTTTCCTAAGAAACCTCCCTCACAGCTTTAATAATTTAGAGAGGGACTAAACAACTGTACAATATAATACACGTTTTTTCGAGGAGGGTTTATAAGATCCTTTACACTAATACTGTCTCTTTCTTCTTATTTTGTTAGTTGTTGTTGTGTTGTTATAGCGATAAGGACACTCCCCGAAAGCCTTGGGGAGTGTTATCGAAGATGATGGTCCTTTGCCGGATGCAGATCCGGAAGGTTCCGGTAACAAGCACCATAAAGCTACTAGCCCGACAATTTCGGGAACGATTTGGTATGACCACATGAAACCTTCTAGGCCATACCGCTCTCCAACCCCCCAGATACGTCAGGAGTTCGGGGTCGCCAGAGCTTCGGCTGTGAATAAAACAGGATTCGCCACGGGTAGGTGAGGTTGACAATTGGGTTGGAGAAGATATATATGCCCTGGCAACTCCTTCAGATGGTTGCGCTACACAACCCTTGAATAAATTTGGTATTTTAGTCGCCACTTACGACAGGCATACCTACCGCGGGTATATTCTAAGCCCCCTAACCAGCTGGGGTTTATTTTGTTAGTCTTTGCTCTCGCTGCCCATGTCGTTCTTGCGTACTTGTGTATGTGTAGTTTTCGTTATCTAGTGTTATGCTGTCGTTCTTGTTTTAGCAGCGCTTGTTTACGTAGCTATGTACTATGGTTGACAACATTCACCGCAATATATTGATGCAGCAGCAAGTAATTTTCTTCATATAACATTGAGCTCTAAGTCGCAGATGCGACCAAAGGGTCACTAAAAGGTCAATATTTCTAGATCAATCAAAAATCAGCAAAGGCATCCCAATAAAGATGATAAAAAGAAGAAGAACTTTCGAAGCCCTAAAGCAATACATATACTAACCAAATTTTGGGTAGCCTAATGACGTTGCTTCTATGAAAAAATTGAAGAAATCCGGTTTCTGGCTCGATACAGAGACATAGTAAATTTGGTATGGTAGAGCAAGGGGGGAGGGATGAAGGATATTTTTAAGCAAAAAAAAAGTATATAAAGCGAAAAGTGCTGGGATGAATATAGGGATTGATTGAGAATATAGGAACTGAAAAATTGTACAAAAAGTAAAAAAAGTAAATATCGAATACTCAAGTTAAACAGCAAAGCTAACGAAAGTCTTTCCTAACACTGAGTTATTCCAAGGCCTGGTAAAGAAGGGGAATATTTACTTAGCAGTAAAGAGGGCAGGCGCTACTAGCATACATTTTTCATACGGAGATAGTGCAGTAAAACTGGTTGACTACACCCGCCCGTAGAGTGAAGGCGAGTCTTGGAGACCACATCCAAAACCTTAAGGAAATCAAACACTTTGACCAAGTGTGTGCTATCCTGAAAATGTTAGTTAAATTGGTCACAGAGTAACGCAAATTCATTTTTTATGTGTGCATAAAACCGAATAATGTACCATTCTCCCATGGTGGCTGGTTCTATGTATCGCAGATACTCAGGATTTTACCCTACCCTAACAAGGGCTGAGTGTAACTCCGGTAAATTTGTAGGGTATCTCTACACATTGTCGTCCTCGTAGCAGATCCTTTCAGCGGGCCTGATCTATGTTCTGTTGCCCTGGGAAAGTGTTGAACCTAACCACTGCCCAGAGAAGTAGTTTTGCTGCATTTGCCGGATAAGAATTTATTTATGACGGTCACACGGCCTTTTTAAGTTCGTCAATTAACGGGCTGGACATAAACCTTGGGTGAAAAACTTTCAGTAATTCTTTTGTGCTATGTTTAGGTATTTAACTCGTTTTTCCATATAGTCAAACGTTTGCTTTGCAAGAGAACTTTGCACACGGAAATATATTTTCCTTTCTATCACTCGGGAATATTTTGTCCATGTGAATTCTCTAGGTGAGTGCCGGATGAAGGGCCCGTCGTCTAATCAGATACCACCTAACTGATCTTCAAATAATCATAGAGGAGTAGTTATGAGGACTTCAGACATTGAATATCCTGGTTGACCCACAGAAAGTTTGCTGCCCAAGTAGTGCATTCCTCGATTTTGCCGGACGGAGAAGGGCTTAGTTGCGGTTGTGCAGAGCCGTACGCCCCGTGTACGTCCATTTTGGAATCTTGCCTGGAATTTCCTTAAAAAACTGTTCTGCTCTTGTTGTTGCAGCAGTATTTCCCCTCATTCAATAGGTGCGGTCACTCACAAATTATCAACTATATCCTATACGGAGAATTCAAGAAAACTTACTATTTCAACCGGGTTTGTCCAAAGAGATTCGATGCGTTGGTTCCACATGTGTGCACAAGTTGCAAGCACAACAAACATCGCGTGTGTCGGGGTTTATTCAGGAGAAGTAAGAGTTTAACCTTTAACCGTATCCCGTTCGAAGTTGAGCTCGAGTGACGGCCGTCCCCCTGGCAAGGTTCCTTTCCTCATCTGCTAGTTGTGGGCATTAACTTTGAATAATTTTTCAAAAAATTTAATTCCCATATTTAATTTGTATAAAAATTATTCTCTTCAATATAGCCACGCCCGAGCACCAAGTTTAGGGAGACATTAAGATGTCCTATGAACCATTCCGATATACGATTTTATTAAGCTAGATTAGAGCGCCTTTAAGGCAGCTTGTCTGTTAACAAACATATTTACATAGGTTGCTGGAACTTTGCTGTCCTAAACCATTTTATCCTTATGATCTCCGTTGAGCACTTTTTCATTTTTGAGTTACCTGTGAAGCCCGCAGTGTCCCTACACTGTCTAGGCCCCTATCTCATTCCTCCTTCGTTAGGAAATTTTAGCGAATTTTCAATTAAACTTGAATGATTTGGTCTGACCCGTAAAACACAAAAGTGTCGAAATCTAATTTTGCATAAATAGTTTTTAGTTACCATACATTTAAGTGCACTAGCCCAAAGCGATAGTCCCATTTTTGTACATCTCGTGCCATGCTATAATGCAGTACGCTACAATGGCGGCCACCAACGCCGGACTACCAAAAGATTTACATGCATTTAAAAGTTCTCTCATTTGGTTTCTCTGCGCGTTAAATGATGAAATTACAACTACAAACACATAATCATATGTACATATGTCGACTAGGGTGACCCTTAGTTGTATGGAGAAAAATAAAAGTGTATAGCGCAAAAGTGAATATATACAAATTCTTATGCCAATTTATAAAGATTGCGCAAGGAACTTGAACTCCTGAAAACGAAGGAATTTTGAACTTTTCAACTATTGATATTCCTTTATCGAAGAAACGTGTACTCCTTTGAATCAATTCTTTGTCTTCAATTCCTCCATTTTTTAAGTGACTACAATCTCAGAAATCGGTCCATTAACAACAAAACTGCAGATCTAAATATAATGTAAATGAAAAAAATTCTTCTTCACACATTGTATAGAAGAAAATGATTAACACCCATCACTGGAAGAAAATACAGGCCTGCCAAAATACCGCCATCAGAACCAGCACGGGTAGTCTTCTTATGTCCCCAGAACACCATCTATATAATGAAGCGAGAATACTGAAATGCTAACCAAACAGTTTCTGTTAAATACCCAGAAAGCTGGGAATCCCAACAGACATTTGGTTGAAGGGCCTATACCGCCCAGGGGCTTAAAGAGTCATCTCCGTAAGCATTATGAGGAAACACTGTAACGAAGCTTTTCCTAGCCCCGGCGATTCTTAAAAAAGGGTTGGGGTATACTCGCCGTGCCAAAGGTTCGCTTACAATAAATTTGTATTTCGGGGCACCTTGCAAATCGTTTTCATATAAAATTCACTTTATTCCGGTAACTCTATATACTATAACTATAATATAAAATATAATAAAGGAAAGATGTGTATGTATTCTTCACTTCGGTTGATGTTTGCTCTGTGATTAGTAGTGGGCTAACGGTCCTGGTGTCCCGTTAGGAGCGTTCCGTTAGGACGCCTTGCTGGTCGTTGCCTGGGTGTATGTAAATGTACCTCAGTGACGCCTGCGTCGGCGTGTTTCTATTACGGTTATTACGGTTTCTGTTACGGTTCTATGACGGTACGTCGTATGCTCGTGTAGTTCTGCTGCAGCCAGGTCGTATGTTGGCGTATATCTGCTGCGGCCAGCGTCGTATGCTCGCGTGACTCTGCTGTGACCACGTCGTAGGTAGCGTTCTCTGCTGTGGCCAGCGTCGTATGTTTGCGTAGCGCTGCTGCGGCCAACGTCGTATGCTTGTGTAGCGCTGCTGCAGCCAGCGTCGTATGTTAGCGTAGACTCTGCTGTGACCAACGTCGTAGGTTAGCGTCTCTCTGCTGTGGCCAACGTCGAATGTTTGTGTAGCACTGCTGTGGTCAAACGTCGTATGTTGCGTAGCGCTGCTGCGGCCAGCGTCGTATGTTAGCATGACTCTGCTGTAGCCACGTCGTAGATTAACGTCTCCCTGCTGTAGCCAACGACGTATGTTTGCGTAGCGCTGCTGTGGTCAACGTCGTATGTTTGCGTAGCGCTGGTGTGGCCAACGTCGTATGTTAGTGTGACTCTGCTGCCGAAGTTATGACGGAGGCACGTGGACTCGTGACAGTGTGGGCCGTCGCTTAGCAGGGAGTGAGCGTGGGTAAGGCGTTGTAGAGCGGTTCAAACCAGCTTACCCACATCCTCAAGCCACGGCTTCCTCCTATGAAGGAAACTGTCTTGCGATGGTTAAAACCGATACGCCTTTCAGATGCCCTTCAATTGCTGCTCAGGTGACAGTCACAACTTCGCGTCCCGTTAGGTGAGATCCGTTAGCCTCGTACAGTCACGTGGTGGCGTTTCACTCGATTCACTCCTACTGACGATTTGCCGACGTACTTCTGCCGCGGTTGACGTTTGGCTGAGCGCGGGATCACGATACTGTGGTGGACGTTTGCTTACGAGGGAGCGAGCGTGGTCTAAAGCGTTGTAGAGCGGTTAAAACCAGCTTACCCACAATTCTCAGTCCACGACATTTTTCCTATGAAACGCACTGGCTTGCAATGGTTAAAACCGATATGCCTTCCAGAACGCTTAAGTAGTAGCTCCAGTCGCAACCACAACCGCGTGCTGATTGACTGTTTTCCTCTTGTGTTACCCTTTCATAGCTAATGCTCTTGATGTTGCTAGTTTAGTTCGTTGCGTTGCCACGGTTACGGTGTTGCTGTGGAGTGTTGCGGCTACTTGTGCGCTGGTGATGTTTCAGAGACTTGTTTGTGTTCGTGTTGTGTGGCTATGTTGCTGATCGTGTTTGTTATGTAGAGTTTTATTTGGTTGCGTTGTCAGTGTTACTGATTCTGTGTTGTAGGGCGGTGGTTTTGTTTGGCCAAATAATGGTTTATATTTGGTCCTCACAATACGGCACCTGAAAACACAGCCATATGAAGCTAAAAAGCACAAGCAGGTCCTCAGTGAAATCCACAACCAGGCGTCGGACCTCTATGCCAGGAATTGCCCGGTAAATCATGTACTCAAAGAAAAATACCCAAACTAACAGAGAAGAACGCACTCTCCCTCAAGGAAAAACGCGCGTCACTCTAGCTCAACTTCGGTCTGGGTATTGTAGCAGGTTAAAATCTTACCTATACAGAATCAGCCCCGACATGCAGAACATATGCCCAACTTGCAATGTGTCCACATGACACCAACCATCTCTGTTGTTGTTGTTGTTGTAGCGATTAGGTTACTCCCCGAAGGCTTTGGGGAGTGTTATCGATGTGATGGTCCTTGTCGGATACAGATCCGATACGCTCCGGTGAACACAACACCATTAAGGTGCTGGCCCGACCATCTCGGGGAACGATTTATATGGCCACATTAACCTTCAGGCCATCGCTCCCTCCCCACTCCCAAGTTCCATGAGGAGCTTGGGGTCGCCAGAGCCTCGTCTGTTAGTGAAACGGGATTCGCCGCCTCGAAGGTGAGGTTGACAATTGGGTTGGAGAAGCTATATAATTGCGCTACACATCCCACAACCATCTCTCGAGCTGTATTGTTGAACCAACGCCTCCAACACCCCTCTCATTATGGTCCACCCCTGTTGAAAAACAAGTTTCCTTGGGCTCCCGTTAGAGGAAATTGATTTCAATTTGTGATTGGTCGCACCTATCGGATGGGGCGAAGCACTGCTGCGACAACAACAACATCAACACCCATCACGAAGAAACTCTCAAAATTAAAAAGTAGTTGATAGAGTTTTGAAAATTGCACGTCGTTAAAGTCAAAGTGAATGAGCTACAAACTGAATATCAAAAAAATCTAAAACTCAAATAAGTTGAAAAATTTGCGCCCAATTTAAATTTCTATTTATAACTTTTTTATTTGTTGACCAAGTTTTTTATATTAATTGCGTTTGAAAGCGATATCTGATATAGCTTATTGATAGCAAGTAAGAGACAACTCCGCCCACAGTAATTAATTTAGGTGGAAAAAAGTAATGTAAATATTCACCCTTTTAACGTTTTCAAGTTTCTTGCGCAATCGCTAAATCTTTTTTGATTGGTCATCAATTTTGCACATACAAATTTTAGGCTATTTTAATATTTTTGGGGTGGTCACATCGAGTCGGAACAGTTGGAAAATAAGCCACTCTACTGTTGATACAATACCAAAACTACTACATTGTGACAACACTAACCTGTTAAAGCTTGCATATGTACACAAGCTTTATCAGCATCCAGTCACATACCAATATTAATTTACTTAAATCTGTAGTGCTTGGTCATGACCCACTTTTGTTTGTGTTTATTTAGACTTCCATATCAAATTCATCAGGATCGAAAAAAATTGATTGAGCCATATCCGTCCGTCGTCCGTCCGTCCGTTAACACCGATACTTGAGTAAATTTTGAGGTATCTTGATGAAATTTGGTAAGTGGATTCCTGAGCACACACATCTCAGATCGCTATTTAAAATGACGATATCGGACTATAACCACGCCCACTTTTTCGATATCGAAATTTCAAAAAACCTAAAAAGTGCGATAATTCATTACCAAAGACAGATAAGCGATGAAACTTGGCGGGTGGGTTGAACATAGACGCAGAATAGAAAATTAATAAAATTTTGGACAATGGGGGTGGCACCGCCCACTTTAAAAGAAGGGCAATTTAAAAATTTTTCAAACTGTAATTTGGCAGTCGTTGAAGATATCATGATGAAATTTGACAGGAACGTACTCCTATATACTATATGTACGCTTAGATACAAATTAGAAAAATCGGAGAAGGACAGGCCACTTTTATTTTTTTAAGTAAAATTTTAACAAAAAATATTAATATCTTTACAGTATATAAGCAAATTATGTCAACATTCACTCCAGTAATGATATGGGTGCAACACAAATACAAAAGAAAATTTCAAAATGGGCGTGGCTCCGCCCTTTTTCATTTAATTTGTCTAGGATACTTTTAATGCCATAGGTCGAACAAAAATTTATCAATCCTTTTGAAATTTGGTAGAAATCGGTTGAAGCCACGCCCAGTTTTTATACACAGTCGTCCGTCTATCCTTCCGCATGGCCCTTAACACGATAACTTGAGCAAAAATCGACATATCTTTACTGAACTTAGTTCACTTATCTGAACTCACTTTATCTTGGTAGGTATAAAAAATGAACGACATCCGACTACGACCACGCCCACTTTTCGATATCGAAAATTACGAAAAATGAAAAAAATGCCATAATTCTATACCAAATACGAAAAAAGGAATGAAACATGGTAATTGGATTGGTTTATTGACGCGAAATATAACTTTAGAAAAAAATTTTTAAAATGGTTGTGACACCTACCATATTAAGTAGAAGAAAATGAAAAAGTTCTGCAGCGCAAAATAAAAACCCTTGAAATCTTGGCAGGTATTACATATATAAATAAATTAGTGGTATCAACAGATGATGTCTGGGTCCCCTGGTCCACATTTTGGTCGCTATCTGGAAAACGCCTTCACATATACAACTACCACAACTCCATTTTAAACTCTCATTAATACCTTTAATTTGATACCAATATTGTACAAACATATTCTAGAGTCACCCCTGGTCCACCTTTTATGGCGATATCTCGAAAAAGCGATGCATCTATAGAACGAAGACCCACTCACTTTTAAAAATACTCATTAAACCCTTTCATTTGATACCCATAACGTACAAACAAAGTTTAAGTTGCGATACTCTCGAAAAGGCGTCCACCTATATAACTAAGGCCCACTGCCTTTTAAAATACTCATTAACACCTTTCTTTTGATACCCATATTGTACAAACAAATTCTAGAGTCAACCCTGATTCAACTTTATGGCGATATCCCTAAATAGCGTCCACCTATAGAACTATGTCCAACTCCCTCACAAAACACTCTTTAATACCTTCATTTGATACACATGTCATACAAACACATTCAAGGGTTTCCCTCGGTTCATTTTCCTACATGGTTATTTCCCTTATGTTGTCACCCTAGCTCTCAACTGAGTATGTAATGTTCGATACACCCGCAACTTAACCTTCCTTACTTGTTTTTGTTTGAATTAACCTGGTATGTTTTGTTATTGAGCAGCTTATGTATTTGATATAAAAAAAATAATAAATTCAGCAAAACCAAACAATAATTACAACCTGCCACATAAACTCACAATCAGCGTGCCACATGACACGTTCCTTGGTGTTGTTTAACGAGTTTGTGGCGTATTTATGCTTTATCACTCTACAACGGTACTTATGCATGTGATATGTGTTGTTGTGTTTCAACGTTAGTTTTTTCGATTGCAATTCATGCTCGTAAGCTTGTGATTAAGAGATTGAGTGGACTTGGAGTAAAACATAATCTGCGATTCCAATAAAAATACCAATTATACGAAGTGAATTTTATTGAGCTGCTGCATGAGTGGTGGAGTTGTAGTAAATTACTTCTCTTAAGCTATTTTGCAAGCACTGGTCCATATAAGCGTTCCGGGAATTTGATGGAATAAGCAGCATGTATAATGCTTCGTTGTAGGTAGCAGAAAGGAAACCAAGTAAAATTAGGGGAGGTAGTCTGGAATAGCCTCACGTAAAAAACTGTTAGTTTCCCACTACAGTTACGTCGTAAAGGCCAACACATTTCCATGGCCAACCAATCACTGGCGCAATGCCTAACACGATCGGCATTCAAACCTGTGATCTGTATGTACAGTATCAGAGATACCACTGTTCTTTGGATCTGCCCACCTAATGGGAGATTCGCGGGCCTATGGTTCCACCTCAATGCGAGGGGAGCTCACTTTTGGGAAAGTTAACAATGAAATATACTTCACGCAACTTGCAGTATCTTCTCCTCTTAACTATAAAGCATCTCTGCGGAGTAATTCAGTATTTTTCGTTGGAGAGTTGACACAAAGTTTCCCCTTGGTCCGCCGTCAATGGTATAGCGACCTTTTTACTTATTCTAGTCTAAGCATGAATTTTTCAATAGTTAACTAAGCAGTGGTGGGATGGTAACGTGCTCAGCCTACCACTCCGAGGTCTTGGGTCAACTTACGGGCAGTGTAACATCAAAATTTAGAAAAAAATGTTTTCAATTAGAAAACAAATTATTTAATCGGGGTCGCCCCTTGGAAGTGATTTGGCAAACACTCGCTAGTATATTTCCGCTATAAAGAACTTCTCAGTTAAAACACATCTGCCTTGCAGATGCCGTTTGGAGTCTGCATAAAATATGTACGTCCCGTCCGCGCCGATTTGTAGGGAAAACTAAAAGGAGCACGTCGCATATTGAAAGAAAACTTTGTCTAATTTCCTCAGGAAGCTAAATTGCACCGAGATTTTCTTTTTTAAGCAGATGTCTATGGCTTGTGTATAACAGTTGATAATATTAAGAGTGGTGTATCTGCCCAATGTTCTTTTTAAAATACTTGAAACTGCGTTAGGCTATGCTGAATCGAATCTGGTGTGAATATGATAAGCAGAGGAGACCTAATGTCGTTGACTCGAAAGAAAATTTTATACAATGTGATACAGGTTATTCTTTTGTTCGTAAAATTTGTTCATAATCTATTGATATCAGTAATGTAATTGTGGAATTGTATCATGTAGCTAGCGATCCCAAGGGTTAGAGAGAACATGATGTTTATTCTTAGATTAGAATGGTAATGGGAACTCAATGTGGTGTTGCATCGCAACCGTGATGCATAATCCATAATACGGAAAGATGTTTAGATAGACCTTATACATACATATATGTAACAAAGTAGACATTGTGATTGTGCAACCGACTACAAGCTAATTTTATAACAACGTTCGGTACTGAAAGAGTTTGGTTAGGGAAGGTTGATTTGTTTTGTTGGACTGCCGATCACGCAATTAAAACCGCGTCTGACCCAAAATGTCCGCTAAAGATGTTGGCGATAACAGTTTGACAGGTATACATGAAAATTTTACAATCAAATGAAAATTTTTTTAGTAGTCATGAAAAAACTTAAAAATCTACAGTCGAAAAAGTAAAACATGGAATTAGGCAGGCTCGAAAATTATTTTCTGTGGGTATGCGTGGTGGAACTTTTTTCCTGAGCCGAATCGATCGATGGCGCGATATCGGTTAACTTTCGTTCATACAAATCGACCCACCCTGATATATATATATTTAATTGTTTAGTTGTTAATAGAACGAATAAATCAGTTCTACAGTCGCTTTTTAGTGGGCACTGGATAAAAGCTATATTTTTTTATGGATCACGTACCTACCCATTTTTTACCTCATGGTGGATATCTTAACCAGAGATTGACCAGAGGTGGGAATGTAAATAACGAATTTAGAGAGTTCACATAAATTAGAATATTTTAAATAGAGAGAAGTGGTAGTTCTCGTATTTTCAAAA
>JARSSU010024212.1:0-19769 GCA_029619165.1 Eurosta solidaginis | reverse complement strand
TTTTACAGTATAAAAACTGGGCGTGGCTTCAACCGATTTCGCCCTTTTTTCATAGAAATAAGTTATCGTCCCAGAATCTAAGCCCCTATCAAATTTAACAAGGATTGGTAAATTTTTTGTTCGACTTATGGCATTAAAAGTATCCTAGACAAATTAAATGAAAAAGGGCCCATTTGGAAATTTTCTTTTATTTTTGCATTTTGTTTCACCATATCATTACTGGAGTTGAGTGTTGATATAATTTACTTATATACTGTAAAATATTAAATTTGTTAAAATTTGACTTAAAAAAAATTTGTTTTTTAAAGTGGGCGTGGTCGTTCTCCGATTTTGCTAATTTTTATTAAGCATACATATAGTAATAGGAGAAAGCTTGTAAAACTTTTAAATTACCTCTTTTAAAAGTGGGCGGTGCCACGCCCATTGTCCAAAATTTTACTAATTTTCTATTCTGCGTAATAAGTTCAACTCACCTACCAAGTTTCATCGCTTATTCGTCTTTGGTAATGAATTATCGCACTTTTTCGGTTTTTAGAAATTTTCGATATCGAAAAAGTGGGCGTGATTATAGTCCGATATTGTTCATTTTAAATACCGATCTGAGATGAGTGCTCAGGAACCTACAAACCAAATTTCATCAAGATACCTCAAAATTTACTTAAGTTATCGTGTTAACGGGCAGGCGGACGGACGGACGGACGGACATGGGACATGTCAATCAAATTTTTTTTTCGATCCTGATGATTTTGATATATGGAAGTCTATATCTATCTCGATTCCTTTATACCTGTACAACCAACCGTTATCCAATCAAAGTTAATATACTCTGTGAGCTCTGCTCAACTGAGTATAAAAAGCATCATCATACAACAACCACACAAACACCTACTGAAACAAAACAATACCACAGCATCACCTACATAACAAAGTTCACAGAAAAAGTTCACGTAAACATATGAGAACAAAAACAAAATATTTCTCTGGCATACAAATCCACTGTACTCTCTCCACTATATTTACCAAGACAAAAGCCCAGTAGAAACCACACCAACAAAACAATGTAATCTACCAAGTACAATGCAAAAGTGGAGAAAACACAAAATGCGGACAAAATATAAATAGGGACGACTAAAAGACAATTGGGAGTTCGACTAGCAGAGCACGAAGCGGACATAAACAAAAACAAAAGCGGCACGGCACTTGCTCAACATATTGTAACACATGGACACACCGCTGATTTAAGCCGGAGTCATTGGTGCCGTATGTCGTATCGCTGTATCCGTATCCCTAAAGTAATCAGCTGTTTATCGTTACGACGGTAAACCAAAACCCAATTGCTTGGCTACGATACGGTTACGACCTTAGCGGCACCAATAATCGATTGCATTGATTCTCATAAGGTTGGTCGAATCAGCTGTTAAAAGGTTACCGATACGGTTACCGATAAAGCACCATGTCTCCAGCTTTACACAATACAAAAATAATAGACACAGAGATGACAAAATGCGGCACACACTAGAGAGTCTTCACTTACTTAAAATAGAGAGAAAACAGTAATAGACGAGAAGATACCGATCAGATTGCGGCAGCATATCTATTATGCTTATGATTTGAACTTAGTTTTTGAAAAATATACCAAACAAGCATGGTATTATATATTCCTATGAGTTTTGTAATATTTTATTTTATATTCATATGAGTTTCTTTTTTCCGCATTAATGTTTGTGTCATGATTTTACAATGTTTATGTTCCAACTTTATTTTACAAACATGTCTTGTTATTGTTATTGTTTTAAATAAAGATGTCCGCCTCCTGAGGATGCCCAAGGAGTTTAACGAAACGTCGCGTTATAAGTGAAGTTTAATCTTGCACTGTTTAAATATCTGACCATACAAGCCTATAATAATTTTGAATTTAATATAATCAAATTGGTCAGCAAAAAATCGCTTACCCTTTATTTCGTAACTTCACAAATTTTTAGCGAATAAATGGAGGCAATAATTGCTAATAAATTTTTTATTATTTATTGGCAGCAAGTTGATACACGGGATAGTCATTTGTGTTCTTTTCATGCGTCATAAAAATTACCACTTTTCAGCGGTAAGCTTAACTCTATTAAGGTTTTGACATTTATTAAGGTAACCAGTCAGAAAAGAAAACGCTATAAGAATGAACCTGTAGCATTATCTATTTTGACGTTATTCCAGAGCGGTAAGTGTCGCTGTGGGAGTTTTATTGACTCTTATTGACCTAAAAGGCGGGTCTGCTTCAAGAATTTTCTGCTTAATATCAGTTTAGCAGTAACTGTCTACTAACCGATGCACGGATTACGGGCCCGCTGGTCCTTTATCACATCCGTTTTGCTGACGTAGTGGAGGTTCCATCCCATGTACTAGCACCCAAAACCGGAGGAAGGATCTGATGAAGGGTCTTTGGGTCCCGAAATATGAAATCCCTGTATAACTCTGTTTACAACTGTTTGACTTCATATAATATCAATAAAAAATGTACTTTTAAACGGTTTTATTCAAACTGACTCTGTCTAGCGTTGTTTTACGAATTTTGTAATGAAATGTAAGTAACTTCCCGATAAGCTACAAGCATCAAACTTGGAATATAGTTCAGAACCCGACGACAATGCAATAAAAATAAAAAAATCGCCGCCAGGCGGCGAAAGGATCGCATATTGCAAAAAATTGTATTTGTGATCGGATTTGGCTCATATTTGGAACATATATTACATACATGAATAGAAAACGACCTTTGAAAAAATCGCGGCAGCAGGCGCAAGGATCGAGATCGATTTGGCTCATTGAACATGGAATAGTAAGGTAGAAGTGACATCAAAATACTTTGGAGCACATACATTAAATTTTTTAAGTGAAATTTAAGTAAAATAAAATAATAAACAATTTCTTAAGTTAAACGGTTTCATTGGAAGCAATACTTAAATTAATTAATAACTAGTATCGCCTGTGGTCGAAATTCGACCAACTTTTATTTTTTTCAACTCAGTCTATGCATCCAGTGTTGGGGTAGTGCAATAATGCGTTAATAGCACTGGTCGACAGCCAAAATTTACCAGAGACGCCGTTATGAAATTCGTATGTAAAACCACCCCCTGATTACGAAAATCCAGTTCATTTTTGATTCTATGGTACCGTTTTTGAGATATTTGCAATTTACCGTTATTCGATATTTTGGTGGCTCCTTTAATTACGTATATCTCACGAATGGGTAAAGCAATTGCAAAAAAGTTAACAGAATCGAAAGACAATAAAATTTGCTATAAATGCATAATACATTGTTTTTTGCTCAACGAGATAGTTCTCGAGATATTAGCCTATAATTTCAGATTTTTGTTTTTTTATGAAAAAATATGAAAAAAATTACTCTTTGCGAGGGCAGTATTCCAAAACCACAACCTTTTTTTCCAGATGTTTTTTCTATACGTAAAGCTCTGTCTAATTAAAAAAAGATAAGCTACCATCGAAGAAAATCGATGCAAAACTACGTAAGTTATAAGCGATCAAATAAAAATACCCAGGTTGGGCAATTTCAACGTATACCTCAAAACGTATGTATGGTATAAAGAAGAGTGAAATATCTAGCTATGCTCTGTTTCTATTTAGTTAAAAGTTCAATTTATGAATGAAATTTCCCATATTTTTAACTTTTTTTTAAATTTATTTATGTTTATACTATATTCTAACAATCTTTATCTTAATTTGATTTTACTATGTAGTCGAAATAATTATGTGTTCTACTTTGACGCTTATTCAGTTTAGGATCGGTTTCTCTTATGAGAAACCAGCAGTAATCACCCATCATTGCGACGTCCCAGAATCCTTGATATCGATTCTCAATTAATTTCATTTGCTGATGAAACCTTTCGCCATGTTCGTCACTTTCGTCGCCAAGATTTGCCGGGAAAAAAGCTCAAATGTGAGTGCAGAAAGTGAATTTTTAAGGACATATTTACGCCTGGAAAGAAAATATTAGTTAGGTAAACAAATTATAGAATTTTGGGAAACTAATTTTAATAAGCCTTTAAGCCATTTTCGCATAATTATTGATAAGTCGTTCACTATCTGCTCGTAGTTAGGGCTTTTGTGTCTACCGAGAAAAGAAGCAACGACCTTTTCAAAGGATTCCCACGCTGCTGCCTCAACTGATGAGAGTAGTCTTTTGAATTGATTACTGTTGATCAACTTTTTTATTTGTGCTCCAACAAAAATACCTTCCTTTATCTTGGCTTGAGAAATATATGGAAAAATTGTTTTCATATAGTCGAATGCTTCGCCTTCTTTGCCCAAAGCCTTACCAAGTTTTTAATGAGACCGAGCTTGATGTGTAAGGGTGGAAGTATGATTTTCTCTTTCTTGACAAGAGGGGTGCATTTGATGTTATCCACACCAACGGTAAACTCGACTCTTTCCGGCCAATCCTTTCTGACGTAGTGGTCCCTACGAGCTCGGCTATCCCACTTGCAAAGGAAGCAGTGCTTGGTGTAGCCACTTTGTAGACCGCATAGCATTGCAACGACTTTGAGATCCGAACATATTTTCCAATCATGCTCTTCATATTTGATAAATTTGAGTAGTTTTTGCGTTTCCTCGTAGGTTTCCTTTGTATTTACTGCATGTACGATCGGTATAGAAGGCTTTTTGTTACAAATATGCAATAATACAGCCTTCAAACTCAGTTTATTGCTGTCTATGAACAATCGCCAGTCTTTTGAATCATATGTTTGACCAAACTCTTTGAATAAACCAGGAATGTCGTTGCAGTAGCATATACTGTCTTTCTTGGTATAGTGTTTGGAAAATTGTTCGTGACGAGTTCTACAATATATCACCTTAACATCGGATGACACAAATTTAAATTGTTGCATACGAGACGCTTGGATCTCGGCCTTTTCCTTGGATAGTTCCAAATCTCTTATCCAATCATTAAGTTGTGCTTGTGACAGAACGTTTCTCTCGTTTCCCATGCGAAATTCAGTACAACTTGATTCCCCGCACTCAGATATTACTGTTGACAATGGAACTGGATTCGCAACTGCCGTTGAATGTAGTACTGGTAATGTCACTGTAGGTACGCTGGCATAGGTTACTCTTCTTGATCTTCCAATGCCAACTACTTTTGTTTGACAAATATAACACTCTATTGAATGGCAAGTAGGTTCTCTCCATATCATTGGTGTATCAAATTTTATTTGTTGTCCTGATTCCGACTGAATCAATTCTACTCGACACGATGTACACGAAGTGTTCGGTGTCCATGGTTTTTCAGCATTTTTAGGCTCAATGCCAAAATACTTGGAGTATAAAGTTTTCATATGATCTGAGAATACTCGTCGTCGCCTTATGATAGTATATTGGCCACACATGAAACAGAACATACTGGATCGTTATTACAAACAAATTCTCGCTTCCTTTTACTCATTTTATTTTTTTTAATAAATCACGGTTTTGAAATTTGACTTATGAACTGAACTATCTTCGGCGAGCCTTGCAGATGTTATGAAGTTTCAAGGCGCATTAACTCATATTTATACTCGGAACAAGAATAAAATTGAAAAAATCAAATCTTACCTAGACAGAAAGGTTCCTTTTTATACGAAGCCGGGAAAAGAAAATACTACCTGCTTTAGATGTAGGCTTTAAAAATTTTTTTGTGTCTTATAATTTTGAAAATCTACCTGCATATTACCCATAAGTGACGGAAATACATGTTTATAACTACATGCCTACAGCAGGTTTCGAACCCAACCACTCTTCCTTTCGATGCAACCTCTCTACCTAATATAAAACAATTCGAGTATTAAAAGTACTATTTGATTTATTTAAAGAAAAAGTATTATCATTGTTATGGTGTTATTCGTTTATCCGGATAATATCCCATTTGCACTTTATACCTTTAATATATGTATGTATACATACATTGAAGTTGCGCAACCTGGGTATTTTTATTGATCGTTTATAACTTACGTAGTTTTGCATCGATTTTATTCGATGATAGCTTATCTTTTTTCTAATTAAACAGAGCTTTACGCAAAGGAAAAATATCTGGATAAAAAGTTGTGGTTTGGAATGTTGCCCTAGCAAAAAGTAATTTTTTTCATATTTTTTCATAAAAAAAACAAAAAATCTGAAAACTGACACTCTTTTGCAATTCTTTACCCGTTCGTGCGATACACGTAATTAAAGGGAGCCATCTTTTTGGTTTTTCCGAATAACAATAAATTGCAAATATCTCAAAACCCATACCATAGAATCAAAAATGAACTCAATTTTCGAAATCAGGGGGTGATTTTACATACGAATTTCATAACGGCGTTTCTGGTAGAGAGAAAAAGTTGAAATTCGTGGTCCAGTGTAGTTAAGCAGTGAGTGGAAATATAGAAAACTGGTCTATCTTACTTAAATTTTTCATTAAAATTTTGAATTTGATCTAAGACGTTATACTTTTTGAATGCATTTTCTTAAATTTTCTACAAACATTTCAAATGTAATTATAACGTTTTGGTATGGAACTCCTTAAACAAAAATATAAAAATATATTAAATCAAATGAAATTGACATAGAATTATGGTAAAATTATTTGAAATTTAATTAAAAATAACTTTTTCCCACACCACCAGGGAGGTACGCCGTTGGCGCGCTGCCGAAGTTAGTTTTGGGTGTTCGGTTCCCCAGTAGGCCTATATCACCCATATAAACTACATATACATATATCGCCCATTTACTTCAATAGTGTCATAATTCAAAAAACACGAACTTTTAATTAAAAACGAAGAAATGTGCTGAAGGAATTTAGCCTATTTCACACCACCCGTTAGGTAAGCAATTGGCGCTTTATCGAGTTTAATTTTGTATAAATACATATGTATGTAATAAGTAAGTGTGACACAAAACGAAAATTTCAAATAGAATAGGGGATACCTTCATAAAAAATAAAATTAAAATAAAAAAAATTATGTAATGGGAACAAGGCATAGTTTACTAAACAAATTTAAATGAAGAAAAACAAGTAAGGAAGGCTAAGTTCGGGTGTAACCGAACATTACATACTCAGTTGAGAGCTATGGAGACAAAATAAGGGAAAATCACCTTGTAGGAAAATGAACCTAGGGTAACCCTGGAATGTGTTTGTATGACATGTGAATCAAATGAAAGGTATTACAGAGTATTTAAAGAGGGAGTGGGCCATAGTTCTATAGGTGGACGCCATTTCGGGATATCGCCATAAAGGTGGACCAGGGCTGACTCGAGATTTTTTGTGTACGATATGAGTATCAAAGGAAAGGTGTTAATGAGTATTTTAAAAGGGAGTGGGCCTTAGTTCTATAGGTGGACGCATTTTCAAGATATCGCCATAAAGGTGGGCCAGGGGTGACTCTAGAATTTGTTTGTACGATATGGGTATCAAATGAAAGGTGTTAATGAGTAATTTAAAAAGAGTGGGCCTTAGTTTTATAGGTGGAAGCTTTTTCGAGATATCGCCATAAAGGTGCACCAGGGGTTACTCTAGAATGCGTTTATACAATATGGGTATCAAAACGAAACATGTAAATGAGTATTTTAAAAGGGAGTGGGCCTTAGTTCTATAAGTGGACCAGGGGTGACTCTAGAATGTGTTTGTACGATATGGGTATCAAATTAAAGGAATAAAGGGTTTTAAAAGGGAGTGGTGGTAGTTGTATATGTGAAGGCGTTTTCGAGATATCGACCAAAATGTGGACCCCGTAGAGGTTTACGCCGATCACTTTATCGGCGGCGGCGGCGTGAGCGGCGCGCCGACGTACGCCAGTGTTCTTAATTTTCTTGATTTTTTATTTAAAAAAAAATACTTAGGAAAGGTTTCGTTTGTAAGTATTTAAGGAAATTAACGTTTTGGCCATTTCGGAAAGATCCTAGGTTTTTGCCCCAAAATCTCGCAGATCGTTCAAAAATTTTCAGGAGTAGCTCTTTGCGGAGGGATTGTACCCTCGTTCACTTACTCCAGAGAGGCTT
The DNA here is from genome assembly GCA_029619165.1 of Eurosta solidaginis. Lineage (NCBI taxonomy): Eukaryota > Metazoa > Arthropoda > Insecta > Diptera > Tephritidae > Eurosta > Eurosta solidaginis. Next base: position 11,750 of record JARSSU010024212.1, on the reverse strand, counting down.
CGAACCTAACCCCGGTCTTTGGAATTGGTACTGCTGTGTCTGCTGAAGAGAAATAGAGATACAAAAACTGGTCACACTTTTGTCTGTATATCTGGTGCAAAGCGTAGTTTCACCTGGGGTTAACTCCTAATAATCGTCGCAAACACAATTTCTTTAAATAATTTGTGGCTCCTTGGCGGTCACGCACAAAGGCGACTTATGGTTGCTATTAATGGTCTAATACTCAGGACTCTCGTGGCACATGGCGCCTCCAGTTTTTTCGGCTGTGTTTAAGAGCTACAATTCCCGATTTTCGAACAGTAGCAATCCCGACCACCATTCCCTACCACGCCTCCTGCCCTCACACCATATGCCAGCAGAGAAGCTATAGGACTGCGACTTCGAACTCATACCTTCGTCGACGTCACTTTCCTAGAAGCTCTAGGCGTAGCTCCGAAGACTTTATAAACGGATGTTTTTTTCCAGAGAAACATAGAAACACCTTGAAACGTTAGGGAGTGACTATTCGGCCATGTATGCCGCCCTCGAAATCATAAGCAGTCTAAGTGGAGGTCATTGCGTAACTCATGGGTGAAAATCATATAATCCTCGGAGCATCTATATAATTAAAATTTTACAAGGACCCTGGATAAAATTTCTAAAATGTAGACCAAAGTTTGCAGACGTTTGTGTTCACAACATTAATTTCGATAGTCTTCGTTAAATCAAAACGATATTTAAGAATGAAAGTCGACCGATTTTAAGTTGAAAGATGTTAACTGCTGTTTTCCGGCCTTATGATATAAAAGCTCATATGGATGACTAGTTCGACTGTCCACTATGTTAGGGTAGTAGCACACACGGTCATTAGTTCGACTGTCTTGGGAAAGCTTTTTTTTCTTGCGAAGAACAAAGCCTCATCTGGTAAATATATGCATGTGCCTACGTATTCACATTTGTAAAAGGAGCCGCAACGTGTAGGTCATATTTAAACTTAGTTGATAGATCATAATCAATGTGATTCACTCCAAGGGACTAGTTTTGGATAGGGATTTTGGCTCACTGATTTAGCTTATTCTTTCAGCCAATCGCAATATAAAATTATTCAAAAAATCTGCATCTTTTTTGGGTAATTTGCTTTTTTTAACAACCTGAGAACAATTTGAACACATGTTCGCCTTACGTCATTTTATTTGAATTCATTATTCATTATTAATTTTTTGAGAAAAAAAATGCAAACTGAGCATATAAATTTATTATATAACTTTTCTTTTGGTGTTTTGTTTTAATAACTTGGTGAATTGGGTGATGCAAAGGCGGTGTTAAGCTGACATCGAAAGCGCCGGTGTTTTTTTAAATAACTTTTGAGCAGCTAGAAAGAGTTAAATTTCGCAATAAGTTTCTTATAACTGGCAGTGATGCGCATCCCTTGATACCATTTTCGACCATATCCGACAAATTTTCGACATGAACAAGTAGAAAATATAGTAGAGTAGAAAATATAGTAACGCGCCGGACGCCGCCGCCGCCGCCGCGCCGATATTTTTGACATTCGGCGGCGGCGTGCGAAAAAACGACCCTAATCGGCGGCGGCGTCGTATATCTCTAGGACCAGGGTGACCCAGAACATCATCGGTCGGGTACCGCTAATTTATTTATATATATAATACCACGAATAGTATTCCTGCCAAGATTCCAAGGGCTTTTGATTTCGCCCTGCAGAAATTTTTCATTTTCTTCTACTTAATATGATAGGTGTCACAACCATTTTACAAAGTTTTTTTGTAAAGTTATATTTTTATATATATTAAAGTTATTTTTTTCGTATTTCGTATGGAATTATGGCATTTTTTTTAATTTTTCGTAATTTTAGATATCGAAAAAGTGGGCGTGGTCATAGTCGAATTTCGGCCATTTTTTATACCAATACAAAGTGAGTTAAGATAAGTAAAGGAACTGAGTCTAGTAAAGATATATCGATTTTTGCTCAAGTTATCTTGTTAACGGCCGAGCGGAAGGACAGACTGTCGACTGTGTATAAAAACGGGGCGTGGCTTCAACCGATTTCGCCCTTTTTCACAGAAACCATTTATCGTCCCAGAATCTAAGCCCCTACCAAATTTCACAAGGATTGGTAAATTTTTGTTCGACTTATGGCATTAAAAGTATCCTATACAAATGAAATGAAAAAGGGCGGAGCCACGCCCATTTTTTAATTTTCTTTTATTTTTGTATTTTGTTGCACCATATCATTACTGGAGTTGAATGTTGACATAAGTTACTTATATACTGTAAAGATATTAAATTTTTTGTTAAAATTTGACTTATTTTTTAAAGTGGGCGTGGTCGTTCTCCCATTTTGCTAATTTTCATTAAGCATACATATAGTAATAGTAGTAACGTTCCTGCCAAATTTCACTATGATATCTTCAACGACTGCCAAATTACAGCTTGCAAAATTTTTAAATTACCTTCTTTTAAAAGTGAGCGGTGCACGCCCCTTGTCCAAAATTTTACTAATTTTCTATTCTGCGTCATAAGTCCAACCCAACTACCAAGTTTCATCGCTTTATCCGTCTTTGGTAATGAATTATCGCACTTTTTCTGTTTTTCGAAATTTTCGATATCGAAAAGTGGGCGTGGTCATTGTTCATTTTAAATAGCGATCTGAGATGAGTGCCCAGGAACCTACATACAAAATTTCATCAAGATACCTCAAAATTTACTCAAGTTATTGTGTTAACGGGCGGACGGACGGACGGACGGACATGGCTCAATCAAATTTTTTTTCGATACTGATGATTTTGATATATCGAAGTCTATACCTATCTCGATTCCTTTATACCTGTACAAGCAACCGTTATCCAATCAAAGGTAATATACTCTGTGAGCTCTGCTGAACTGAGTATAACAAAGAATGTATGTATTTACGTGTAAGTGAAATTTGCCACAAAAAATGGGCCGGTCAAAAAGTAATTCTATTTTAAATTCTTTTGTACGCTGCAAATTAATTTGAAACAATTTTTTAAGACTTTGTTAGAAGCCACAATAGGTAAGTGACAACAAGGGGAAACCATGTTTTATTCTCTCACCGTCTGGCGCGTACGCATATGTATGTAGGTGAAACATTTGAGCAACCCGACGCAGCTTTTCGCATTCAGGTTTGTGTTTTAGAGCACTTACATAATTGGTCCTACAGATATTGCGCTTTTGCGCACGAAAATAAATTTCAATGTTTGGGGAGATTGTTCGAATTTACAAAAAACTTTTTCTATTAATTATAAACAAATAGAGTAATATTTGTTAACAAAAATAGGACTATACCCTGCGGCTGATCCATACGAGTCGATTCATATAACTTTTATATGATTTTACGTATGCTAAGTATGCGAAACAGCCTGTCAATTGATTGTAGCGAAATTTTGTTAGCGTATTAATATATAGATAATACTAAAGGCTAGAATATGAAATAATTAAAAAAAATTTAAGTTCAAGGTTTTATTGAAACAATACTTACTAATTACTTAAATAATAATAATACTAAAAGCTAGAAAATATTAGGTATGTCCTATGTACTAGTCATCACACTCCTCATCAATCTAAGGCGTTGATCAGAAAAATAAATAAAACCGTGGGCCGCGTCAAATTTCTATTGATAGTCAACCGCTCATATCTTTATAAATTATATTTTCATATATGCATTATTAAGACCAACTGAACTTTAATTGGGTTATGCTACGCCTCACGTTTTTGGAAATTCCACGCGTTCAAGTTTTATACTCAGTTGAGTAGAGCTCACGGAGTATATTAACTTTGATTGGATAACGGTTGGTTGTACAGTTATTAAGGAATCGAGATAGATATAGACTTCCATATATCAAAATCATCAGTATCGAAAAAAAATTCGATTGAGCCATGTCCGTCCGTCCGTCCGTCGTCTGTCTGTTAACACGATAACTTGAGTAAATTTTGAGGTATCTTGATGAAATTTGGTATGTAGGTTCCTGGGCACTCATCTCAGATCGCTATTTAAAATGAACGATATCGGACAATAACCACGCCCACTTTTTCGATATCGAAAATTTCGAAAAATCGAAAAAGTGCGATAATTCATTACCAAATACGGATTAAGCGATGAAACTTGGTAGGTGAGTTGAACTTATGACGCAGAATAGAAAACTAGTAAAATTTTGGACAACGGGCGTGGCACCGCCCACTTTTAAAAGAAGGTAATTTAGAAGTTTTGCAAGCTGTAATTTGGCAGTCGTTGAAGATATCATGATGAAATTTAGCAGGAACGTTACTCTTATTACTATATGTCTGCTTAATAAAAATTAGCAAAATCGGAGAACGACCACGCCCTACTTTTTAAAAAAAATTTTTTTTTAAATTCAAATTTTAAAAGAAAAGTTAATATCTATACAGTATATAAGTAAATTATGTCAACATTCAACTCCAGTAATGATATGTTGCAACAAAATACAAAAATAAAAGAAAATTTCAAAATGGGCGTGGCTCCGCCCTTTTTCATTTAATTTGTCTAGGATACTTTTAATGCCATAAGTCGAACAAAATTTACCAATCCTTGTGAAATTTGGTAGAGGCTTAGATTCTAGGACGATAACTGTTTTCTGTGAAAAAGGGCGAAATCGGTTGAAGCCGCGCCCAGTTTTTATACACAGTCGACCGTCTGTCCTTCCGCTCGGCCGTTAACACGATAACTTGAGCAAAATCTATATATCTTTACTAAACTCAGTTCACGTACTTATCTGAACTCACTTTGTATTGGTGTAAAAAATGGCCGAAATCCGACTATGACCACGCCCACTTTTTCGATATCGAAAATTACGAAAATGAAAAAAATGCCATAATTATATACCAAATACGAAAAAAGGGATGAAACATGGTAATTGTATTGGTCTATTGACGCAAAATATAACTTTAGAAAAAAACTTGGTAAAATGGGTGTGACACCTACCATATTAAGTAGAAGAAAATGAAAAAGTTTTGCAGGGCGAAATCAAAAGCCCTTGGAATCTTGGAAGGAATACTGTTCGTGGTATTACATATATAAATAAATTAGCGGTACCCGACAGATGATGTTCTGGATCACCCTGGTCCACATTTTGGTCGATATCTCGAAAACGCCTTCACATATACAACTAAGGCCCACTCCTTTTTAAAATACTCATTAACACCTTTCATTTGATACCCATATCGTACAAAACAAAATTCTAGAGTCACCCCTGGTCCCACGTTTATGGCGATATCTCGAAAAGGCGTCCACACTATAGAACTAAGGCCCACTCCCTTTTAAAATACTCATTAACACCTTTCATTTGATACCCATATCGTACAAACAAATTCTAGAGTCACCCCTGGTCCACCTTTATGGCGATATCTCGAAAAGGCGTCCACCTATAGAACTAAGGCCCACGCCCTTTTAAAATACTCATTAACACCTTTCATTTGATACCCATATCGTACAAACAAATTCTAGAGTCACCCCTGGTCCACCTTTATGGCGATATCTCGAAAAGGCGTCCACCTATAGAACTAAGGCCCACGCCCTTTTAAAATACTCATTAACACCTTTCATTGATACCCATATCGTACAAACAAATTCTAGAGTCACCCCTGGTCCACCTTTATGGCGATATCTCGAAAAGGCGTCCACATATAGAACTAAGGCCCACTCCCTCTTAAAATACTCATTAACACCTTTCATTTGATACCCATATCGTACAAACAAATTCTAGAGTCACCCCTGGTCCACTTTATGGCGATATCTCGAAAAGGCGTCCATCTATAGAACTAGGCCCACGCCCGTTTTAAAATACTCAGTAATACCTTTCATTTGATACCCATATCGTAAAAATAAATTCTAGAGTCACCCCTGGTCCACCTTTATGGCGATATCCCTAAATGGCGTCCATCTATAGAACTATGGCCCACTTCCTCTTAAAATACTCTTTAATACCTTCCATTTGATACACATGTCATACAAACACATTCCAGGGTTACCCTAGGTTCTTTTTACAACATGGGGATTTTCCCTTACTTTGTCTCCACAGCTCTCAACTGAGTATGTAATGTTCGGTTACACCCGAACTTAGCCTTCCTTACTTGTTATTTTTATTTTTCTAATCAACGGCCAAGATTGATTAGGTGTGTGATGACTATTACCTAGGACCTTCCTAATTATTTTCTAGCTTTAGTATTATTATTACTTAGTGTAAGCATTGTTTTAAATAAAAACGCGTAACTTTAAGCTTTTGGGGCCACCTAGCAAAAAAGCTGATAATAGTCCTTTAACTATAGAGTACTGTTACGTGTGAACGATTAGTTGTGTTTGTGATGTTGGTTCATTTTTCTACGATCTTTCGTGCTCTGACAACTCGCATCCTAGATAGTCTGAGTGCAACATTCTTCATACTTGTATCCTTAAAAAATCCAGATAAGTTTGAGTTTAAACGCAGGTGTTAGCTAAATTTATACAGGTCCTTGTCCTTGTCATTACGAAATAATTATTTTAAAATTTTCTTTGATTGGTTAAATTTAATATACGATTCCAGTGGAAGTTTAGTCCCACAGTGAGAAAAATAAAACCCTATCAGAAAAAGGCCTAGGTCTCAAAAGAGCTCAAAGTCTCAAACAATTTTATCTTGAAATATTCTGTTATTTGTACTTGGATAATATATACCAAGAAGATGAGCTGCATTTTTACGATTATAAAATGTTTACAATAGGAAAAGTTAGGAAAAAATGAACTAAGCACGCTGCTGAAGAAGCCAGCGATATACAACATTGATTTCATTAGAAAAAAATTTAAGGAAAAAAGTGCAAACTCGTCGCGTGCACTTTCTTGACGGAACATAAATATGTGTCCATATACATACATGTCAAATCATGAGAAAGTAATCAGGTTCTGCGGGCAGATTTTCAGACTATGCTCAATAAAGGTGAAACTGGTTGAATATAAAACAAGTTTACCGCAAGATTTTCTCACAAAAATTCAACATTTTTGTCTTATTTGTTACATTGTTCTGTGAGTATTTTCATAAAAACGCACATTCATATTCTTTCGCTTATTCATCAACCCCTTACTTGTTGAGTTTGACCATTTATTCAAAAGCTATATGATTCCCCCCAAAAAATGTACACCTTATATAAGCATACTTTATTTGTTCATTAGGCTTATGGCATCAGGCCGTTATAATTATCCTTATCTTCGGTTCTTTGGTGATCAGGCATTAAATAACATTACGCAGGCTTATAGACCATTTAAAAAAAGGTTAGCAGATTAAAACATTCAGTAGAATGTATTAACCTTACACTGAGACTTAAGGACCAAATAAAATATAGCTTATTCGCCACCTTTGAGACTTATTAAAGCGCTTATAACTTACACAAAACCAGGCTATCAAAAGGCCTTATAATATGATATCGTTTACTGATGATATATTACCGACGATCAAGTAGGTACAATATATCTGGAACGTATATTAAGCTACAAGAAGACAAAATCATCAAGGTAGAATACTTTGTTGCAGTCAAGATAAAAAACTAACTTCACTATTGGAATAATTTTTCACTGCCATTAGTTAGATTTTGTTACCATTTATATGTATGTAACGGACAGAGCACAAAATTACATTACTTCGATTATCGCTCATGAAAAGTGAATGCAAAAACTAAATTCTTTGTGAACTTTCAAAAATAATGCGATAATGATTCAAAATCATTTTGGTTCTAACGTGTCGCATACAACTTAGCTCCGACGTGCAAAAAAAATTCGAAAATGTTTAGAAACAAAGTGTCTAAAATTTGTATTCGTTGTTAATCCCGTTCCCGAAAGAGACGATCAGATTAATCACGTAAAATTTAGAACATACTAATCGGTGTATTTAAGTTTCACGTACATTCCTTTTACACAAAGACAAAAATCATAACATGAAACAGTACCGAATGATACTAAAATGTGATTACCAATATGTTCGACACAATATTGGATAGCTATTGTAGATCACTACAATGTAGTGCACGTACAGGCGGACTTCCATAGCCTAGGTTGTGAGCGTCCAAGGCTTCCAGATCTCGTGCGCATACGAAATATTGCGGACACTTTGGGGAGTAAGTAGTCTGTTTCTTACGTCAGTTGTTCTTTCGTTTGCATAGTCATAGCACCCAGTTTACTTTTTGCGTCTGTAAATGTATGAAAGGTAGTATTATTTAAAGGTTTTGGTTCGAAGTGTAGTACATTGTATGTGAGGTAAATGCAAACATAACTTGAGCTTTATCCCGCAAGCGATATGAGAATCTGCTGTAGGCGCCGGCACACAAGGAAGCGCCACGGTCATAGATATTTCAAATGAAATATTGAGATATGAGCAGCATGGGTTATATGCAAAAACTTTAGCCTCTCGATGTTTTTAGCCGACGTGTAAGAATAAGAACTAAACCCCAAAATACACTGTGCTACATCGCAATGCTCGTAATGGTAGAATAGGAAACATATGATAACATCTGTTGAAGACAAACAAATTATTTTTGGTTTTTGATCTAAATACAAATCCAATAGGCATACTCACAGTCTTATAAACTGGTCTGAGGATTTACCGACTGGTTGTAGTTAAGTTCGATAATGGGCCGGGTAAATAAAGGACTCACGTAGACTAATGAGTTATCATAGTATTAACAGGGCCCGTATTCCGGTTGATGACGCGATCACGTGATCATATATATCCATTTTAGTACCATATAGCTCTGAAAGATGAATGGACATATGTTTACTAGTGACCATACGTACTCATTAGATCCATGTTTTATTACATTTATAAATAGATTTGACAGGTTTAATTTATCATGTTTGACGTCAAATTTGGGATCCAACTGTGATCGTATAACACACGATACGGGCACCAGACATTTGTTTGACGAACTCACGGAACAGAAAAACGACCAGGGCCCTGATCTGTTATACGATCACGTATTCGAAAAGCAATTTCACTAATAGATTTATTAGAAAACCTGTCAAACGATTTGCTAAATATTATAATAATTATGGATCTACTAGCAGACCAGGCAGACGTTGTTCTGCCACTAAATTTGGTCTATCTACATACATCTTAATAAGCTCTTTCCGCTAACTCTTCTACCCCCCTATTATATTTTTCTTAATCTTTAATTCAAAGTCCTCCCTCCGTCTTTTACGATTAATACTATATCTATTTTCTATCACTCATCTCTTCTCACAGTTCCTTCTCCCAACCATCTTTTCTATTCTCATCAAGTTCTTCTCCTATCCTTCCATTAATGCCAGTCCCAGAGGGTGGTCTAATTCAAAACCAAGTCAGGTCTCTGGTCTAGTTCCACCACGGACAAAACAAGGGACATAAAATACTAATACAGGCAAATTAATACACCAAATTTCAGGCAAATCGAATAGGACGTACATAGGTACATATACAGGTATGTGGGTATTATAATTCAGTCTTATTCGGACTTCGCATGCTATATTTATCAGTTTTGCAGTGTGATGCTACTAAATCGAAAAAACAAAATAATACAATGGAAAATTACTTTAAGCTCTCAGCAATAGCTTTCATTTGATATCCATAATACACACACATTGTACAGGTATCCGGGTCCACGTTTTGGCCTATATTCTCAAGACCAGGTCACCCGCGATATAAAATTACTCTGTACTAAAGCACACATCAAACCAGCTTTAATTTGCTATCCATATTAACACACACCTTCTAGGGTATCCGACGTTCACACGTTTTGGCCTATATCTCGAGACCCTAGTCACCAATTAGCGTATGAAAACTTACCACCTGTTAGTAAAGCACTCAGCACACAGCTTTATTGATATCCATATGTATAACCACATTATAGGGGTGCCCGGAGTGAGCACGTTGTTTGGCCTATATCTCGAGATCATGTAGGGGTACGAAAAATACTCAGTTCAAAGTACTCATAAACAGATTCCAATTGTGTACTACATATGTGTACATAAACACATCCCAGGCAATTACCTAGAGCCCACGTTTTGATCTCAGACCCTAGCCAAACGCAGATAATAAAGTATCGTATGTCCGGTTCCTGGGTTTAGAAGGTTACCTCTCACAACCGCAATTTTCAGCCAAATTGGTTCATCCGTTCTTAAGTTATGCGGAGTGTACTAACACGACTTTCTTTTATATAGTATTTTTCAAAAAAAAAAAAACAAACTCAAGAATGGCATAAACCGATTGGGATTTCAAAAATCAACACACACAATCTCTACTTCCTGTAATCTATCCTAAAAATTTCATGGCAAATCTTTCTATCCGTTCTCGAGTTATGAGACAAAGTGACAATCAAAAATGTACACTTTCTTTTACTATATAAGATTGAGATATGGTAGCCAGCACGTCACTTATCTTCACTATGCGGATTGTCTCAGATTTAGAGCTTGTTGCGATTATTTAAAAATTTGATTTCTGATCACGGATCCTATTAACGCGATACGGTCCCAGGACTATGTTATTGAAAATTAACTCGTCCTTTTGAAAAAAATACTAGAGGAGCTGCCTGTCGAAAATCTTGTACTCTGGTCTCCCCTCGTAACTCGAAATTTGACCATGGCGAGTGCATAACACGAACACAACACGTGCTTAACCGGTCCTTCATACAGCCTGCACTTCCTACATCTGTTGTTACTGACGAGGGCTACTTATACTATTAAAAATTATGTAGTATTTTTGTAAGTCTGATATCAATAGGATTTGCACGTGATTTACACGAGTTTACCACCCCGGGCTTCTTACCTTGTCTTCCTGGCTTAACGCGCCATATGAGCCATTCCGACCAAAAATATACCACGTATTCAAAAAAAGTATATTATAATATAAATATTTACAGTTAGGCCATATCATTGAATTTGAAGATGTTCGTATTTTGTCTGAAATCAGCGGAAAAAGTCAAGTCATCTACTGACATGGGCAGGATGATTTCGTTGGCCCACACCCATCACTCTTAAAAAATGTAAAATGTTTGTGTGTACTAATTACACAACGTATATTTTATATTTCCTTAGCTTTGTTCAAGTAAGATTCGCCTTTAAATGAAACTATTTAAAACACTACAATTACAAATGTAAAGAGATATACTCAAGGTAATGATTCTTTCTCTTTTTCAAAGTCGAGTTGCTCAAAACTTTTGATTGATAGTGTGGTAAAATGTTTAATATTTAATATAACAAGTAAAAACGGACTGTCTTCGCGCTGTGCCGAAAAAGACTTCATACCTTTCATGATGGGGCTGAACAATAATCTTATCCCCGCTCGCAATCTCCGAATAATCGATGTATAAGATAATGAATATATATGTATGTGAACATGATTATCATATCATATCCTTAACGATTTTGTATAGAGTAAAGTATAAAATAAAAACAGTAGGTACTTTGTGTGCGAGGATGCCAAAGTTTCAGGTTTTTGTGTGGTACTGCGTGTGTAAATAAACATACTGAGCTACGAATCACGTAGTTTGCAACAGTCATATGACGGTAAACGTCAACTATGTTTGATGAAATTCGATGAATTGAAGCTTCTAGCCGTCAAAAGGGGCAAAAATACAGTTTATATGAAGTATATAATAATATACCACCGACAATCTCTCGATTTTTCAGACAACAATATATGCTATATACCGTAAGCAATTTTAGTGAAATTGAAGCTTCTAGCTGTTAAAAAGGAGCCAGAAATTTGCGCAAAGTTTACTTA
>JARSSU010024211.1:0-32282 GCA_029619165.1 Eurosta solidaginis | reverse complement strand
GGGGTCTGCCGTTTAGGTGAGCAGGGGGCCTTTATAAATGAAAACGCCTCTCTTGGCCATAGATTGCTTCTATGAGTGAGGGAGAATAGCTGCGGCATTTGAGAAAATTGCTCAAATGCTTTTGCGTGATTTACCTCCGAGCTGATTTAGGCCGAGCTTTTTTTCCTTCCTACAAATTGGGTGGACGGACCTACATAGGGACACGAATTTCAATACGATACTTCATAATATCGATACTTTTGACATTCGATACCGATACTTACCACTTCATATTTATTGCGATACTGTTTGGCGAGTATGTAGACTGCGAGGAAGAGCTAATGACTAAATGTACTGTTTCTGCCTGCTTGCTTTTGCGCTGAAGAGCTTGCAGTCATTCTGAAGAGCTCGCAGCATTCCAGTAAGCAAATTCGAATATATATAGAACGTTTCACCAATGCCTCGTTTTAACAAATAAGTTAATTTATGGTAAGGTGAGAGCGTTTCTAGAGCGTAAAACGAAGCGAAATATCAACAGCTCTTCTGACAGAGCGTTCTTTATGAATCGGACCTTAATTCAACATAGATTTTAATTTTCACTGGGAAGCTTAGTTATAGTATTTTTCCATTTTTCGATATTTTGACTTCGATGTTTTTAAAAGTGGGTGTGATCGCCAACCGATTTTGTTATTTTCATATAAGTGTATATATATTAGCGAGAAAAACGTTCACCCAAATTTCAATATATCACCCATTCTAAACGAAAATCCGTGCGAGTTTTTTCCCTTCTCCCATTCCTCGTATTATCAATAAAAATTCCTTGTGAGTTTTTTCACTTCTCCCTTTGCTCCTATTTGACAATGTTCGAAAAAGCGGAAACCGTTATGGAGAAAAGTAGGTATTATGATGTGAGGGAGGAGATTCTCTGCATTTATAGGAGTTTTTTCACTTGTTATAAAGGAATGCATCAAATAGTTAAGGAAATTGGTTTTTTAAGAAGAACACTTATTTGTACAATTTGTGCTAAAATATGTATTTACTTCTACACAATATTTCCACTTTAATAAAAACACAACAATATTCTTTATTTTAAGTCGAAAAAAAGTATATCATAGCAACGGTAGAGCTCTTGGTATACATATTTGATGCCCATCCGAAATTCGCAAGGATTTTTTAATAAGGCTTAAATAGATTTTGGCATTGAGAAGGACGAATTAAACTCACTTGGCCCCAGAAAATTGCTTGGTCTGAGATGAAGCAGGCACTCGGCTAGATTTGTGTGTTATGCGGCCGTCTCTCTTCTTTATGTTCCGCTGTGATGTTGCTGTGGCAGCCAATCATTATCTCATTTCAGTGAATACCACATGAAAATGCTATAAACTGTGTATGTTTATATTTTTGTTTTTTCTAATTTCCAACAAATTGCAACAATAATTTAACTTTCAATTTTTTAAACAGAAGAAGACAATGTGCACGAAATTCAATTGACAAAACACGAACTTCGCAAAATTCGAAATTCCTATTCCCCAATTATGTTCTCCCTAGGAGAACAGAATTGGGAGGAATATTTCCGCGGGATAAAAAAATCCGACGAGAACAAATCGCGAGCGTATTTAGATTGGGGTCTGACTATGCTTTAACGCGTGTTTTGATATTTACGGCTGTGTAAACTTTTAGTTTGCTTCTTCTAAATATAGGCGGCGCCACGCCTATTTTCCAAAATATACAAAATTTATATTCAAGTTGTAAGGTTAACCCGCATATCAAGTTTCATCAAATTTATCAGGATTGGGTAGGGAATTATCGTATTTTTCGACATCGAAAAAGTGGACGAGATGTCGTTGGATTTCGCCCATTTCCAATACCTATTCTGGGTCCACTATAAGCCAGTATACTAAAGTTTTTAGAGATAAAGTATTTGCTCAAGTTTTCCTGTTAACGAACAGATCAACGCAATAATTTTGAAATATGGGTGCCTATATCTTTCTCGATTCCTTTATGTCATTGTGTATCTGCCATTATTCTATACACGCTCGGTATAAATATATATAATTACACTTTGAAGTAAAATTCAATTTTTTCTGGATATTGAACCTAATGAGTTTTTTTAAGAGAGAGCGCCATAAGCAAAAGAGCAACTTGACGTTCAAACCAGACTCTTTCTAACGTACTTTTTTTTAATAATTTTTTCTTTCTTCTTTTCCTATTTCAACTTTATAAATGTTGTTTTTTATACTCAGCTGAGCAGAGCTCACAGGGTATAATGACTTTGTTCGCATAACGGTAATCCGTAACGCATAAACTAATAGAGATAAATATAGACTTCTATATATCAAAATGATCTGGGCGAAAACAGAAATTCATTTAGCCATGTCCGTCCGTCTTTAAACACGATCCCTTGAGTAAATTTTGAGGTATCTTAATGAAATTTGGTACGTAAGTTCCTGGGCACTCATCTCAGATAGCTATTTAAAATCAACGAAATCGGTCTATAACCACGACCACTTTTTCGATATCGAAAATTTCGAAAAACCGAAAAAGTGCAATAATTCATTACCAAAGACGGATAAAGCGATGAAACTTGGTAGGTGGGTTAACCTTATGACGCAAAATAGAAAATTGGTAAAATTTTGGACAATGGGCCTGGCACCGCGCACTTTTAAAAGAAAGTAAGATTAAAGTTTTGCAAGCTTTAATTTGGCAGTCGTTGAAGATATCACGATGAAATTTGGCAGCAACATTACTCCTATTACCATATGTGTGCTGAATAAAATTTGCAAAATCGGATAACGAACACGCCAACTTTTTTAAAAAAAAACATTTTTAAGACAAATTTTAACAAAAATTACTCCAGTAATGATATGATGCAACAAAATTTTCAAAATGGGCGTGGCTCCGCCCTTTTTCATTTAATTAGTCTAGAATACTTTTAAGCCCAAAAGTCGAACAAAAGTTACCAATCCTTGTGAAATTTGGTAAGGGCATAGCTCCTATGCCGGTAACTGTTTTCTGTGAAAATGGGCGGAATCGGTTGAAGCCACGCCTAGTTTTTATACACAGTCGACCGTCTGTCCTTTCTCTTGGCCGCTAACACGGTAACTTGAGCAAAAATCGACATATCTGAACTTAGTTCACGAACTTACCTAAACTCACTTTATCTTGGTATTAAAAATGGGCGAAATCCGACTATAACCACGCCCAATTTTTCGATATCGAAAATTTCGAAATAAAAAAAAGCCATAATTCTATACCAAATACGAAAAAAGGGATGAAACATGGTGATTGGATTGGTTTTTTTGACGCAAACTATAACTTTGGAAAAAACTTTGTAAAATGGATGTGACACCTACCATATTAAGTAGAAGAAAATGAAAAAGTTTTGCAGGGCGAAATCAGAAACCCTTGGAATCATGGCAGGAATACCGTTCGTGGTATTACATATATAAATAAATTAGCGGTACCCGACAGATGATGTTCTGGGTCACCATGGTCCACATTTTGGTCGCTATCTCGAAAACGCCTTCACATATACAACTAAGGGCCACTCCCTTTTAAACCCCTCATTAGTACCTTTAATTTGATACCCATATCGTACAAACACATTATAGAGTCACCCCTGGTCCACCTTTATGGCGATATCTCGAAAGGCGTCCACCTATAGAACTATGGCCCGCTCCCTTCTAAAATACTTTTTAATACCTTCCATTTGATACCCATGCCATACAAACACATTCCAGGGTTACCCTAGATCCATTTTCCTAATGGTGATTTTCCCTTATTTTGTCTCCAAGCTCTCAGCTGAGTATGTAATGTTCAGTTACACCCGAACTTAGCCTTCATTACTTGTTTTCCTTTCAAACTTATCATAAATGTTAAGAGGTAACTTAACCAATCGCACAAAAAAAATCTACACAAGGAGCGCCGAGTATGGATTCGCTATCAGAGTCGACCTATCGGGTCACGGTTCGCCCCTAACGCTCAATTGCCAGCGGGTTTTACAGCTTTTTTCAATTTACGGCCTTATCGCTACCCTTCGGTTTAATTCTGATAGCGTAATCGATCTAGGTTAATGAAAACGCATTGAAGCTTCTAATTTTTTAACGACACGCAAAGTTAAAGTATCGTTAAAGTAATCGAAATAGCCAGTAAAATAGCCCAAAAAGTATCGAGGTCCTGAAATCAATCCCAAATCAAACCCGAATTATCGTGAAAACAATAGCGAAACAATCCAGATTTAACCCCGAAACTAAGACGAAAGCAATTCTAATTTGATTCCGAAACAGTTTTGAAGATGTCTCAAGAACATGCTGACACAAGGAACCCCAACAACAACAATACAAGAAAGGATCAAATAGGAAAGCCTTGCTAAACGGTTTGTCGATGTTCAAGAATTCCTAGATTGTTGCCAATGGCGTCAACGGCAAGGTGACCTATAAAATATTTATTTTCCGACTTCCTGCATCCATACATACATACATATGTACTATTCATTGTTACGTATACATATATAAATTTATTTCATTTATTTATATAAGATTGGTATGTGTATATTGAAATGAATTCTTTCGCTAAAATATGCAGAATGAATGTAAATTAATTTGAAATGTAAACATGTAAATTAGAGTGTCCCTATTTCGCAATTGGTTTTTTATTCCTGCTTCGAAATTACAATAATCTATATATGCCTCAAGTAAGATTGTATACTCATAAGAGATTGTATAAGATGACAAAAACTTTCTCTCTCAACTTAAAAATAGTACAGTATTGAAAAAAAATCCTAATGATTTTTCTATAAACTAACCTTTTTCACACTAATGTACCTATCATGAAAGTTTCAATTATTTAGGCTATGTTTGGTTAAGAGGACGTACGTAGGAATTTCCTACACTTCTACTCGGAGAAATTTCTGCCATTGTGAGTGCCCGCAGTGAGTACCGGGTGGCGGCATATTCATCCAGCCAGATGGCTTGTCCTCAGCGAACCACTTGTTTTAGTGATAAACTTAAGTAGAAGTGAAGGATCCACCTTCCCAACCTCTGCCAGACTGTCGAAAAACCGTGGGCCTAAAAATGTGAGTCTCTTTTTGCAGTCCTGGACATAGGCGGAGAAAGTAGTGAATCGACTCCTCTTCTTTCTCATGCTGACAGCTTCTGCAGAGGGAGCTTGTTGGTATGCGCAGCCATCGGAGCATTGGTGCAATAGCGCAATGTCCTGTAATGAAACCGCAAGTACTCTCACTAAAGATTTGTTTAGCTAAACAGGAAACTAACTCCTTCCTATTAAATAACGGCATACGGGCCATAGGATCCCCAACGATTCCGTTGCTCTAATCTCATATTCCTCGATTTTCAGCGGGATATAACCCAGCGGTTATCGTACGGAGCGTTCCAACTCGCTTATGTCCATTTCAGAACCTTTTTTGTCATATCATCTGCAAATTGATTCACTTCAATATCGCTCTGCCCCGCGACCCAGAAAAGGGAGACATTTAGGTGCCTTATGAGTCGACACCTCAGCACGACATCCGACTTAATCACTTTGCATACTAATGACGGAGTTTTTGTTGACAACTATCTGTAGATATATATCTGGGACCGTAATATCCTGTTGCAGTTGGGCTGATCTTTCTGTCACACAGATCTCTGCATGGAAGCACTACATAAGTTAGGAGGTCGGTACGATAGATTTACCTGATTTATCATGTTTTATTCTAATGACCGTTCTGCCTGCAGATGCTTTGAGTATATTACAGCTCTAGTTCCCTTTCCCTTTATTAACCCATCTGTGGAGATTCGAATGTTCCTACCACTTTCTTTTTCTTCCTCCCATTCCTTTCTTGAAGTGTTCTCATGTTCAGCACCTGGAAGTCGAAAACGCCGTGATATAATCGGTGTCGGACGTCACCCTTGTCTTGTAATCTAATATCCTCGCTTGCCGTATTCAGTTAATGTTGCGACTACCCTCGTTCCTTTTGCCCTAAAATGTCTAGAATTTCATAAACTACCAGTACCCAAAGAAGAGGCGATAGTTCATTCATTTTACAAACTGAGCCAGCTCCTAAATTTGCGTTGCCGACCTTACTTTTGAGCATGGAATGGATTCATGCAACTATAGAGTCTATATCGTTTTCTTTTCTGGCTAAAGTGTTACACTTTTGTACGCCGCGCAAGGGTTGTTGTTCTATTCTAAAAAACAGGCAACGCCTTTACGGGGTAATTCGTTCTTTGTGAAAATTGTTGCCTGCTCTCAACGCAAAGCGTTACACTTTACCCTGTATAAAATGGCGGTGTGGCATTGCAACTCTGTGAAACTCCCAATTCGCTCTTGAGTTCCACATATACTCTGTTAATATGAGTGAATATGGTGAGTTGAATGTTCTTTGTATGCACTATAAATGTTGAAAATTTTGTGGGGTAGGAGTAACTCTTTAAGGCTTTCCTTTATAGGCACATATTTCAGAAAAGAAAACGCTGTTAGGTTTCATGTCCTATAAGTGCCCTGCAGATGGCTACCAGTTTTAACATTGTTCAAGGCGCTGTCAATGTCGGCGAATACTACGCAATGATTTTTCTTGTTTTGATTTTCTGAGTTGTTAATAACTTCTGAAGATTTGCTTGCTATACGAAGTATAAATATTTTTGTTGGCTTTTTATTTATTTCCATATGCTTTCAACTTTTCCGAAACCTAAAATTGCCTGAATTTAAATGACGGGCATTCAAATTTCCATTCGAAGGTGTTTTAAGTCTGCATGGAATGGTTGCTTAAGGCAAAAAGTAAATGTGTTCATGAATGTATGTTTGTTTATTTAAAACGCCACAAAGACTATAAAGGGTGTTTTGATATTCAGTTTCTAATTATAAACGAGTATCGAACGAAGAATTTCCCTAGATCTTTGTTATTACAAAAGCGACTCATCCTGGTGGCCAAGTAGTTTATTACCACAATTTACTAAAACCCCGTTAACAACGGCTCTCGAAAAGCCTCTCCTTTTTATATGTTGAAATATACGTACTAGACTGGGTCGATTCATTAATCGATATCGCGCCATCGATTTTTCGATAGGATTTGGGCTCAGGAAAAAAAGTTCCATTACGCATACCCCAAAAAGTAATTTCGAGCCTGCGAAATTTCATTTCTTTGATTTTTTCGACTTTGATTTTTAAGGTTTTTTTCATGACCTAAAAAATTTTCATACGTATACCCTGTCCAAAAAATGTACGCCAAAAGCGTTGGCGATAGCAGTTTTTGACACAAAGAAAATTTCAAAATTGGCGTGGCTCCGCCCTTTTTTATTTAATTTGTCTAGAATACTTTTAATGCCATAAGTCGAACACAATATATCAATCCTTGTGAAATTTGGTAAGGGCATAGCTTCTATGACGATAACTGTTTTCTGTGAAAATGGGCGAAATCAGTTGAAGCCACGCCCAGTTTTTATACACAGTCGACGTCTTGTCATCCGCTCGGCTGTTAACATGATAACTTGAGCAAAAATCGATATATCTTTACTAAACTTAGTTCACGTACTTATCTGAACTCTCTTTATCTGTATAAAAATGGCCGAAATCCGACCACAACCACTTTCCGATATCCAAAATTACGAAAAATGAAAAAAATTCCATAATTCTATACCAAATAATGAAAAAAGAGATGAAATATGGTAATTGGATTGGTTTATTGACGCAAAATATAACTTTAGAAAAAACTTTGTAAAATGGGTATGACACCTACCATATTAAGTAGAAGAAAATGAAAAAGTTCTGCAAGATGAAATCAAAAGCCCTTGGAATCATGGCAGGAATACTATTCGTGGTATTACATATATAAATAAATTATCGGTACCCGACAGATAATGCTCAGGGTCACCCTGGCTCACATTTGGTCGATAATTCGAAAGCGGCTTCACATATACAACTAAGGGCCACTCCCTTTTAAGCCCCTCATTAGTACCTTTAATTTGATACCCATATCGTACAAACACATTATAGAGTCAGCTCTGGTCCACCTTTATGGCGATATCTCGAAAAGGCGTCCACCTACACTTTCCCATTTGATAACCATGTCATACAAACACATTTCTAGGGTTACCCTAGATTCATTTCCTACATGGTGATTTTCTCTTCGAAATAAAAAAACGATAGCTCCAATTTTCATGTATTTTCTTGTACAATCTTGAAAGTGTCCACCAATCAAAAAACAATTTTCTCCTTAATCCCTTTAAAGTGTATTACATTATTTTGGATTAGCTACTCGCTCCTTTGGTTGCCTTTTCGAGGCCGATAAAAATATCGAAATAATTTTGTATTCCTTTATTCTGACGCAGATGTCCAACATGTTTGAGTACTGCAAAAATTTCGATAATAAGAAGCTTTTTTCGTTTGGTTCCAATATATTAAAAATTAGTATAAGACCAATCATTTTAAATATATCTCAGACGTTGATTGGGATGACTAATGAAAGATTTCATTGACAACCTTGGCGCGGGAATAGATTTTGCGTTATTTGGGCTGCATTTTTATACTCACGTGCTTTGCACACTGATTGGATAACGGTTGGTTGTACAGGTATAAAGGAATCGAGATAGATATAGACTTTCCATATATCAAAATCATCAGCGTCGAAAAAAAATTGATTGAGCCATGTGCATCCGTCCGTCAGTCCGTCCGTTAACACGATAACTTGAGTAAATATTGAATATCTTCACCAAATTTGGTACACGAGCTTTTCTGCACCCAGAATAGATTGGTATTGTAAATGAGCGAAATCGTATGATCACCACGACCCACTTTTGATATATATAACATTTTGGAAAAAACAAAAAAACCTGATTATTTAGTAAATAATACACCTAGAATGTTGAAATTTGACATATGGACTGATACTGAGACCCTGGTAAAAATTTAAATACATTTTTTTAAATGGGCGTGGCACCGCCCATTTGTGATAAAATCAATTTTACAAATATTATTAATCATAAATCAAAAATCGTTAAAACTATAGTAACAAAATTCGGCAGAGGGGTTGCCCTTACTATAAGGAATGCTTTGAAGAAAAACTAACGAAATCGGCTAAGGACCACGCCCACTTTTATATAAAAGATTTTTAAAAGGGTCTTGGACGAACAAAATAAGCTATATCTTTGCAAACAAGAGCTTTATATCAATGGTATTTCATTTCCCAAGTGGATTTATAACAATAAATAGGAAAAACTTCAAATTTTAAAAACGGGCGTGGCACCGCGCTTTTATGACTAAGCAATTTTCTATGTTTCGGAAGCCATAACTCGAAGATAAATTTACGGATTGTAATAAAATTGGGTACACAAATTTTCCCTATAGTAGAAAAAAATGTCTAGTAAAAATGGACGGGATCGGTTAAAGACCGCGGCAACTTATATGTAAAACAAGTTTAAAAGGGTCGTAGACTGGAATAATAAGCTATGGCTTGGCGAAAAATAGTTTGGAATCAATGATATTTCACTTATCAAGTTTTATTTTAAGAGGAAATGAGAGAGACATTTTTTTAACGGGCGGTGCCACGTGTTATGTAGAAAAGTAATTTATCTGAAATGAAATGTGCAATTGAAGCTCACGCTGAGTATATAATGTTTGGTTACACAGTTCGCTGTAGAACTCACTTAAGTTGTTTAATTTAGTGCACATATTATACAAATACATGCATGACCTTTCTGTTTCAAAACTTAGTCCATATCTCCGAAAACGATTGAGAAAGTAAACTCAGATCACAACTCACTTTCATGTTTCGTTGGATTTTGATATTTTAGAAATGTATCTCAAACCTCTCTTGGTCCATATTTTGGACGATAACTCCAAACTCAGTTATAATATCCAATTTCTCTCTTAGAGCTGATGTATATTGGAATTACTGACTTCTACTTGCCTCAGCCGAACAAAAAGTTGTTCAGTGAAAACCACCGACATACACAGGTACACAAAATATGCACGCTTGTTACAGAAATGGACAATCGTTCCTTCACCCTGTCGGAAAACCAACAAAACAAAATGAGTCTTTAGAACCTTTCCTTGATCTGAGTCCCTATTTTAGTTGATATCTTCTAAACATTTTGAGACATCGAGCACTTATTAATGTTCTTTTCCATAATCTGCACTGTAAAAGCTCTGTAATTTTGTGTCACATTTCTCTTCATATCTCCAAAACCAAATAAGTATAATTGCATGAAATGATCTGATTTTCTGGGCTTCTAAAAATAGTTGATCAAACTTTTCGGAAGTTCGGTCTCATTGTTAAATCGTGAAAGCATTGGAAACATACCGCCTCCCTCACTAACACAAATTTGTAATATACATAAGTACCGTAAGATTACTTCTGAAACGGTTTTGAAAATGGCGATTAAAAAATTAATAATATGTACTAGCCCTCTTAGCCCAGATCAGTATAAATCGAAGTATGAATTTTCAAAATTTTGTCCATATAAGGCATGAGCACTATATAGTTTTCTTCAGAAAAATTTCTAAAAACTCAGAGCCACTTTCAAATTACTTAAACTTTACAATTTCACATCACAAAAATTTTGTAGACTGTCTTGTTTTGATTTCGAATGCAAAACTCTTTACGAGCATTTTTGTATTAGCAGTTTAGGAGTATTACATATACATTAGTATGTTTTGCGCAGATAAACCTCAGACACAGTAAAGTGGCGTCGAACGAGTGGGAGCTCCTGACTCTTGAGGAGGGTTCGTTTAATGTGATACAGGAGCCATGGCTCTCATTTGGAAGAACGGTTTCTAGACTCAACGCGCGGACACGGCGTTTACTACGCAAAGACGGAAAGCCAGGTCAGAGTTGCAGTCATAGTGAGGAAACACCTATACTCGTGCATGCTATCTAGCTTCAGCACCGAAAACCTAGCGGGGGACTGTATTAATGAAGGACCCTTTTTTGTTATATACAAAGGGTGCAGCACTCGATGTGTTGACAATAGACGTTCCAATCTGTTTGGGAGAAATCAAAAGTCGACAGGATATCTCCCAAAAGAGAAGACTTAAGGCCCACGATGATTATACTAACTGGACACTGCCTTCTGGCGTCACAAGTTTATAAGTTAGGCCTCGTTAATAACAACACGTTCTGTGTTCGTATCTTCGTTTGTAGCGCTCACGAGGTCAAGCCTCCACCTTCTAGGGTCGGCAGAGTTACCTAAACTCGATGCAGCAATTAAGCCAAGTTCTAGAAAACTTCTAGTATTTACCAAGAGGACGGAGTTATTCTAGAACATAAGCCCTGGTACCTAATTGGAGGGTTTCCGTTTGGTCATCAAACGTATTCTGAAAGTTTTGAAAATTTTTCAAAAAATACTCGAAATATTTTTGAGCTTTTATAAAAGAGGCACAACAATTTGAACTAAGAATTATATTGATCTGAAACATTGAAACTGAAACGATATTAAGTAAATTTCCGTGGCAGTGGTGTACCACGCACCCATCATCAATCAAGTATAGTTATAGTATTATAGTATCTGCTCAAACGTAGATTGAAAAAATTATTGATGGCACCCTTTATAAATAGCATTTCTGGAACATACACACGTTCTTTCATACATACTGATTTTGTATGTTTGTAAATATTGACTCAATTATGATTCATCAATGATTCGCGCTGGAAAAGAAATACGTACATACATACTTTTAATGTTTGTGTTGAGTACTTATACATTAAACTCTTTTTATTACGATCATATACAGCACAGTAATGCAAGTCAGTCAACATTTAAAATACTTGGAACTGATCCTTTATCTGATAAGTTTAGTAGAGTAATACACGAGTGGAGTTTCTCCAAAAACCTTCATTACACTTACCACTTACCAATTATACCGATTCCAACTTCATTTGAGAAAGGTAGTATCTTATGACAATTTTTGAAACATATTGAAAACCAATTATAAATAAATACAGAAAAACAAATTGTAGCGTTTGACATTGTTAGTTTGAAGTTTTGGTATTTTTCAGTACCAACATTACTCATCAAAGCCCATTGTGCGAAAGGATTGAACAGACTAAGTTGGAAAAGATCAATGAAGTTTTTTCTTTGTTGCTTATATTACTTCCTTATTTGTACTTTTCATTTGTTTTCTTATATATTATTTGCGGATAAACAATTCTTTACCTTTGCGTTCTTTTTCGGTAAATATTTTTGTGTCGTTTCAGAATGTAATTTAATTTTAATGAATCTGGCTGCATTTGTTTAACATAAATTTATTTTCGTTGTTGGTTTATCTCATACCCAGACAAAGTCGCAAAAACACGTCGAATCTGAAGTGAATAAAAAATACATAACGGAATATTGATCAAATAACGGTTCGTTGTGATTTTTAAGTTGAAATTTTTGTTGACCATAAGAAATTCTTCAAAAAAAAATTCAGTCAAAAAATTGTCCCAACATATCATACGAAGAATAGCACTTACGAGAATTATCTTGTACTTTAAGCAGATTTATACATAACGAAGCGCTTTGCTGACTTGGCTATGTCGTGCGATGAAGACGCTCCGTCCCATAAAGATTCCTATCCAGGAAGTGAGATAAACAGGCGGAGCAAGATTCATCTCTATATACTGCTCCCAATTGAATGAATCAATGATGATATTCTCACTGAGCCTCCTCGCCCTAATTGTGAGATACTAGGTTTTTTTTTCTAAGAATTAGTGGAGCTTTGAGTGTTTATGCGGACTCCGAACAACATCTGCTCAAGTACATGTCTGTTTTGAGAATTTTTTCATAAGAGAAATAAGCTCTGAAGGTTTTTCATCACACTGTGCTACAGAACCGATCCGGGATAGGAAAACTTTGTCTATATTATTTTCATGTTTGATGTTAGACGCTTACAAGTTTGAGCCCCAATCGGAGTTTTAGTTAAAATTTAAATTATAACAGTCTTCCTGAAAATTTGTGCTCAAAGCTGGACTTCAATTTCAAACAATTGCTTCAACTGATAAATGGTTCAAAATTTAGGCTCAAAATTCAAACCATGAAGTTTTAACTGAAAAAAAACTTATTACCTTGGAGTGATGGGCAAGCACAATACCCCTAAAGGTGCTAGTAGTTGGTATATCGATTTTTTTATACTTTGGAATTTGATATGTTCCAAGGTATCGACGTATATTTCTACCTGCTTTTAGCGTGTTATTGTAATAGAATTGGACTTTTCATCTCTAGGCGCAGATAAATATTCGGTATGATCCAGGAAATTTACCAAAACTCTGGATGTAGTATATCCTCTGTATACTTTTTATTTGTAGGACATAGGGCTAATGTTCCTCGAGTTGTCAAAAACACGGTCTCTAGCGTTTGCATCAAGAACAGTGCATATGGATGTATCCATTCCTTGGCTTTTTAATATTGAGGAGCTCAACTCTCTATCTACCACCTACTTCAGTGGCCATCTGGCTATAGGTATTGCTGCGACCAACTAGCGCCACGATGAAAGTCTGCATCGTCATGCTGCTCATCTTCCCAAAGTAACCTACGTCGCCTTGTCATATCCCTCTTGGTCTTCCGTGTAAGTCCTAGCTTCATTATTATATGTATCAATTTTCAATGACCCCATCAATACTACTTTCCATTAGTGGGACTCCTCTATCTGCCTTGCAGCTTAGGATATGCAGAATATGGCTCGAATTCGCAGATCTAGGGGTGGCCTCTGTCAGATTATTGCTCGACTTGAAGCTCTTGAACAAAGTCGCTCCCTTTTCCCTTCTTGAACTAAGGCATTCGAACCTCCACGTGTGTGGCTTCTTCCTCCTCGAGGTTGTAGGAGCATCGAAGTCTACTTTCTGCAAAACCTTTGTCGTTGATTGCGTTTAACCGGCTTCCAACTGATCAAGAGCTCTTGTCAGTTGCTTGCTGTCTTGGCCCGTTTGATCGAGCACGGCTACCAAGCGCTCTCTTTTCTTCTTGGTCGTGCGACCACCGCAAAAATTCCCTGGGTGCGGTAAGGCATCGTTTATATTCGAGGTTGTCCGGTGTAGAGAAGACACCGTTTGATTGCAGCCAGACATAGGTCTCTCCTATTAAAAGCAACAATGCAGGTGCCATCGTCTAAGCAGCTCAGCACATAGTCAGGACCTTTAGTGTGTAGGCTGAGCGCCCTACCACCACATCACGGCAGCCGACATTTGCTTACAATTACTTCTCTGACTTTGAACACCTGCATCTTCACTGCTATGCTCTGAATGCACACGCTGCGATACCTCAACGCCAAAGTAACGCAAAAGGATTTCAAAAATTTCCATTTTAGGATGACTTCAAATTTTTATATTCTTTCCTATTTGAGCTTAGTTTTTTTTATTTTCGAAAATGTTATAATGGGCAAATCCCTCAGTCTAGCAAACGTAGTTAACGCCGAATAATTGTTGTTTTTTTATTTCAAAATTTAGTTTCAAAAACTTTCAGCGTTCGATAGTTCAAAGTGGCACCGGAGCAAAAAAACCCAAAAGTCGAATGTGTTCGTGACTTGAATTTTCGGTCAGCTCGAAAAATGAAAGGCGGTCGCCGTGGTGTGATGGTAGCGTGCCCCGCCATCCACACCGCAGATCCGACATTCACACCGAACATTAAAATTTTAGAAACAAGTTTTTCAATTAGAAGACAGTTTTTCTAAGCGGGGTCGCACCTCGGCTGTGTTTGGCAAGCACTCCGAATGTATTTCTGGAAGGAAAAGATCTCAATAAAAACTCATCTGATTTGCAGATGCCGTTCGGATTCGGCATAAAACAAGTAGATCCCTTCTTGCCAATTTGTAGGAAAATTAAAAGGAGCACGACGCAGATTGGAAGAGAGCTCGGCCTAGAATCTCTTCGGAGGTTATCGCGCCTATATTTATTTATTTATTTGAAAATGAAATACTTTTGCTATCGAATGATAAAAATCAAGAAATGTTTTCGTTGAAGTCAAGCCGCATCAACCCAATTCGCCCCGCAGGAGTAATGTCAGTCAAAATTTGCATTGATTTCGATAACGGACAACTTGCTGTGCCAAGGCGTCAGCTGATGTATAACATCACCTGAGTACTGAATTCGCCTTGGCTACAGTTTAATCAAAGCCATGGCTCAACTAGTTAATGGTTGCTCATCTCATCAGCTGATGTTATATTTCTGAATATTAGCAACACTAAGGAGTACTGTCCTCTCTAAACGGATGCTAAGGCGTGACTTGTATCGCAACATCCATAAATCATCATTATGTATCTACATAAACGAATCAATCATTAGGTGCTACACATATGTACGTACACGCAGCGGAGAAGCAACGCCAAACACATGCAGATATCTTATCGTTGAACCATGATCAAAGCGATCTATACAAGGTGAGGGGCAAAGCGAGTTTCAAATCCATTTCACCGCGCAGTAGAATGTCAACATCAAAAGAAAATTTGATTTGATTTCAATTAACGGAAATCTTGCTGTGCCAAAGGCTTGCTTGGAAGTGATCAAGAAGAAACAATAGCTTATGGGATAACACCACCTGGTTAGTGTTGCCAGAAAAAAATTTCTTTGGGCTAGAATCTAAAAAAAGGGCTATAAGAGCTAAATTTCTTCAAGAAAATCCAACACCGTTGCAAAAAGGCTAAAGTATATTTACATATATTTTTCAATGTGAAGTTTTCACATTATTTCAAATCAAACTTAACAAAGTTATAAAAAGGTGCAGTAAACTCACAAAAAATAAGGTACAAGAAAGGTACATAAATAATACATATTTTTATAGTTCATTTTATATTTTTTAATAACAAAAATACGTTTTTTCAGTATAATTTCCCACGTTACGATGACGGCACGACTATAGGTTCGCCAAAATACGGCTTGGCCAAAATGTTGGCCTATGAAAATTTACTTAAATTTTTTCCAATTTTTTTATTCATTTTTAACGTCCTGCGGGTGTCGAATCACCATGAAATACACGCGTACGATATTCAATTTATGTTGCGACGAAATATATTTGAAGGGCCGTAGATACCAACTCTATGATTTTTCGTTGCTCGCAAGATGTATTATTTATTATTGCTACACTCATAAATATTTTTTGTGTTCAGATATTTTTCCACTGCCGTTCATAACCTCGTTATTTTACAGTACTATACTTGTTGTTTTTTTCATTTGGGTAATACGAAAACCATTGAGGTTTTCAATTCTCAATGTGTTTTTCAACGCGAAAATAAATCTAAATTGTAGGAAAGGTTCCTTAGATGCTCTATATTTAATTATGAAGTCGCGACTATTACGTATCTTTCTTTCATGGATTCGTCTATACATTTATCTTCTTTTTTAATTCGTATATATTCTTCAAAGGTATAATGAAAATAAGGTGACGGAAGACATAATTTTTATAATCTGAAGTTAACGGGTCGAAACTCGAAAGTGAATGTACAACCTCATGACACGTTATCGTAATTAAAGTTTTTCTTGTCAGTTTGCCACATCATACATAACGAACAAAACAAAATGAAACTTCGACACACATAAAACACACTATAAATTTCACAATACGTATTGCCGAAATAGATTTGGAGCCATTAAGGGGCAACATTTTAAAGAAGGCCAAAAAAGGGAGCTAGGGTCTAAAACCAGATTTTGGAGCTAAACGCAAAAAAGGGCTAGGATCTGGCTTGGGCCTCTCTAAACGCACAAAATGCGCAACCACTCATCTGGTACTGAATTCGATTTGAGTTTAATTTTGTAAAAGTTTTATAAGAAATTTATCCGGTTGTTTCGTGATTAACATTTTTTTAAGTTTTTCCGAATTGCCATTTCTTTAAAAGCCCGTGCAACCTCTTTTGGAAAAATTCTAAGAAATACGTCCACCCTAATGAAATACATATGTATGTAGCGTGTATAATTCCGATACTACCGCAATCGACGAACAATGCCATTTCATCGCCGATCGCTTACCATTTACAGATATTGCCTGTTATTTCAATGTTTATGCTATTAGCCAGCCAAATAGACGATTGTTGTATGAGTGGTAGTATTGCGCAAGTGCAGCTATTGCGAAATGCTGCTGCATTCGTTTCCTTATTGTTGCTGCTTTTGTTGTTCTCCTCTTTCACTACCAGCACTCATCCACTACCTGTTCAATGCTCACTTCTTCCGTATAATCGTTCCTGCAAATGCTGTCTTTGTTGCCTATTACCGCAAGAGCAACATGTATTCAACTTCACTGATGTTGATGGTCTATTGGACTTGGCCTGGTCTGGTCCAGTCCAGACTTACTATCAACAACAACAACAGCAAGCAACAATACATACAAGTATATATGACTTAACATGAGAATGCATAACATTGAAAGCAAAATTGTCAGGCTCGTCTGCCGTATCGATTAAGGTTATGTTAGTGATTGCGGTGGCTGTTGTTGTTATAATGTATAATTGCCATATCTTCTTTTTGTTAGTAGCCGTTTATGCTCATTCTTAAACTCTTTGATTGTGTGTTTGTATTTCAGGTGCACTATGCGGTACCGGTTCGTTTTGTTACATTTCACTTTTCTGCTTCTTATGCAGTTGGGAAAAATCTTTCGAGAACAAGTTACTCCTTGTATATTTATACCTTTGTGCTAATACTTACGTTGATTCAAATTGTTTAAGAAAAACTGTTTAAAAAGTGTAAGTGAACTATACTTGCGCAATGAGATAGGAAAATTGTCTTATATAAGCTCAGTTTACTGCTGTGCGTACGGAGTATGGGCTCTCTGATTCTTATAGGAAATTACCGTCAAGTTTACTTACTAATTAGTTGGCGCTTCTTCGCTGAGCAAACTGGTGCAAATTGGCAAAACCAAGGGAGCTTGAATAGTTGTCCACCTGGTTTGCTCCAGCGTAGTAGGGACCGCCCTATTCCTCTGCTTGTTTGGGCCAACTAATTTGATATCTGTATAAAGCGCGTACAGCTCATCACTGAATCTTCTTTCGGTACTCGCCTACGCCAAGATGTTTAGACCCGTAAATCCTTCGAAGACATTGCAGTCTCATTGTGGAGCTTGCGTGTTCGCTCTTCTTCGATGCGATTTCTAGGTCTAACTTTATTGTATGTGTTATCCAGTTTCCAACTAACGAAGCCCTTTACGAAGTACTTCGCTTTGTTCCGCCCACCGTCAAACGCATATCGTATATCGTATCAGTGATTACATGGTCTTATAAATTAAGTTCTGAAGCTTGTATAATTTTTTCTGATACCTCGTATAGTTTCGAGCGCCTCGATGAGGTTCCTCCCAATTCTGAATGAACTGACGATATTGCCTCAAAGCCATTTGGCACGACCGTTTATGTTTTGAGTGGAAAACCAAATTTAGGACATCGCATCATATAGGCTTCCCTTTCTGTGCTGTCGAAGGCGGCTTTAAACCGAAAGATCGGTAGTGTTCAATACCTTTCTTCGCGAGCTTTTTGGATAAATCTATCGCTGTAGTTGACCAGGTGTGATGCGTACTATAGGGTCGAATCAGCCACTCACGGTAGGCTTCAATCTTTTGCATAATATGCTTGACAAGACTAAAATCGATACTACGAAGGCCTCATTTTGCCATAGTGGCACAGTTTGCAGGATATCCCTTCTTGTGCAACTGTAGCGAGGACACGCATATTCCAATCGTCAGGCATGCACTCGTCGGACCATATTTTGCATAGAAATTATTGCATAAGCCTCACAAAACACCTCACCCGCCGTATTTGGTTTGCAGCTCTTTAGGCAATCCGATTGTCGTTTTTCCTGGTGGCTAGCAGCTCAAGCTATTGCACTCAAACCTTCCTTCTCTGCTTTTTCTTCTTGTAACAGACGTTCCCGCTCACTCCTCAATTGGTAGCAGCAGTTCACACACATTTTTTGTTAGCGTTTCGGTCTTACGATGCGCTGTAGCCCAGGGGAATTTCTTTCGGTTGCAACATGGTATTCTTCATCGTAACAGTGTTTTTCGTGGTCTTAGGTAGCCAATTTTTTCTTCTTCAATTTATCTATCTGCCAAACCATATTTACCAGCTTGCCGAGCATCAGCGTCATCTGTTGACAGACAGATTCGGTAATCGAAGGTGCTTCGTAAAAGCTAAAAGTACAAGGATATTGACTTATCTGATTCAAAAACTTGATCACCAGCGCTTGGGGTCGTCATTTTATAGCACAATTATGTGCAGATTCGATTCAGTTGCGCTCTCGTACTTTCAGATTTAAATGTTAGCATTATATTTTATTTTAATTCTTCGGTACTCTCACGTATAAAATCTTATTTGAATAGCGTGCAGTCGCCTTGATTCGTTGCTCGTCGATCAACGACTAAACCCGCTACCACTGCCGATCATAATACTCTTTACTAAGCACAGTCCTAACACAGTCACAGAGTTGGTTTTGAAGAGCCCTGGTTTAAAGAAAGTCTAAAGCTAGATGACAATCGACGCACAATCGAGTTTAGCGATCATAACGGACCCGAATTTTTATTTGAATGCTCACGAAAGAATCATAGCTTGAACTTTTATCGGTCGTCAATACGAATTATTATATACGACTTCATATTTTTTCGTCACCAAGTATTATACTTGATGCAAACTATAGACTGCAATATAGCCTGAATGGCTGGTGTAATGTATATGAATGAATCCTGTGCCCTGTGTTCCTGTACTCCTGTTGCTCACATTCACATTCATGCTTATATAACACGAACTACCTATTTTATTTTTAGTTTTAGCTTTTATTGTCTAATTACTTTCTGAAAATCTAATAACATAACAAATACCTACACACTTGTATACTTATATGCATAAGTATAGTATTAATTCTGATGTATGCATGTACTTCTTCTGAGTGTTTATTGAGATTTAATTCAATCGCTTGATTACGCGCTGACTTTGACCTTCACATTGAAATTTAAGTGTGAGCCAAAAAAAAGCTTTATGAATACACAAATGTATACATACATATTTATATCATCATATATATTATTTCTAATTGCTGTTTTATGCACGGGTCCTTTTCGCTCTTATTTGGAATCCAAATCTATAAATAAGTTTTGATTGTAAAGATGGAGATTCGGCTATTAGCGAGCTTTTGGAATTTTGGTGGTAGTGCTTTTGTTTAGCTATGTTTTATTAAAATAATTTGTTAAAAATTAACGATTGTGAGCATACAAAGAAATCTATTTGTACTATGGCACTATTGTGAATATTTGCACTGCATTGCCGCAGTTAAGATGTACGCTAGATGGCAGCGCAAGCTGTAAGTTTTATTGATGATAGACAGCTGAATTTTGTTGATATTGATAAGAGCTTTTATATCGGTTGCGCAAGATGCGCACGGGTCCGGCTCGTTTATATATATAACCGATAGTGATCTTGAAGTGAAGCACAAAAAATTATCGAAAAAAATCACAGTTGAGAACTAAAATAGCTAAATGAAATCGATCTAGTCCTAATTTGAACAGACCTTGAAGAGCTTAAATTGGAATATCTTGGATAATAGTCAACTGCGTTTAAGGGCCGTTCTCTCGACTGTAGTGGTGGCAAACTATCGATAGCGCTATGGATTCTATCGATAATTATGTGTAGACTACCGATATGTTGTTTATCCTGGGTAACAGAATATTTTTACCTAGATTTAATTTTTTCGTTGATTTTTTCCCATTTGCTGTTATGTGTGTCTTTTGTTCGTTTATTCGTTTTGTGCCGCCAGAGCGAGGCATGGTCCAATGAATTCCAAATACCCGGAATGTTTACTAAAATGCGAAGACCTATAGGTGAAAAAGTAGTGGGTCTATAAGTCGTAGGTTGCATTGAAATATAGCCAGGTATACCCTCTGTATACAAATCATCCAATAGATACATTTTTTGGTCACCGAAATCCTACGGACCTACTATAAGGCATAACGGCGTAGATGAAGTGTCCTAAAGCTTTCAGACACGTTGTTGGGAGCTATGGAGCTCGACTAAGCTATCACATCATCGAAAATGCCTAGTGAAAGCCTAGAATGCTAGTTATAACATATGAAACAAGTAAGGACGGACGGACATGGCTCAATCATTCGATACTGATGATTTTGATATATGGAAGTCTATATCTATCTCTGTTCCTTTATACCTGTACAACCAACTGTTATCCAATCAATGTTATAATACCCTGTGTACAAGTACAGCTGGGTATAACTAGACATAAAATATATGCAAAACTGCAGCATGCATAAATAAAAATGATAAATATAACAAAAATGCCTACGAATAACTCCGCTTTATATTGACCAAAGGACGGAAGCACAAGTAAATCAGCTATGGATCGTCATCATCTAACTAAACAACAGACAAAAAAGTTCGAGTCGAGTTCAATGAGCTTTATCTGCGCTAAAAAAACAACAACAAAAAGTTATAAGAACCTAAAGCAAACCTTAGCCAACAACGACGGCAAGGGACAAACCGAAAGAGTCATTGAAAGTAGTTGCAATGCTGGTCGAAGCGACGATAACATAAGCTAACACAAAAAGCACGTATTTATGTATGTTACATTCAAAATTTGCCAACGAAAATGTACCCTGCAAAAAATCGTGCGATTAATCCCTAAAGAGATGGGTCTCCGATTGATCTCTTTTGTCTACATTTGGGCCTAATTTAACCCCTATAGTCCCTTTCGGGTACAGTTTGGATTAGTCAGTTTGATATCTATGTAGAAATATTAGAAAAAACAGCAACGAAGTAAAATAAAAAGGTTACAGGTGATTGAACCGAATTATTTAAGAAAAATGCGAAGCCCTATACCGAACCTCAATTACTAGGACTTAACGAACGCTAGAGTTAGGGTTACATTTTCGGAGAATATTTCTTATTCTATTTAGAAAAGCTGTTCCGCCCGCTCAAATAGATTTTGTGGCTTGGCAAACCCTTCGATTCTGTTTCTGTCATGAAAAATGCGTCTATTTGAGTCCTTATAAAACCAAAAGAGACTAGTATTCTTATGTTCCCATATGGGTATAAAGGGGATTGGGCCTAGCAATCCCTTTCGGGTATAAATGGGTACAATTAGTCTCTCCATAGGACATGCTCAAACAAAAGGGAAACAGTTCAACTCATACAAATAGATCAAAACTGGCATTGGTCGCATACTCCTTTGCGACTCATCCCGGATTCATCCTAGACTAATCACATCTTTTGCAGGGTATTAATACAGGCATATACACATACATGAATATCTTTATATATCTAAATTTAGTGTCAGTGACAGAGGTCTGCTTTGAGTACTAATAAAATGAGTGCACTTAGTCATGAGCCAAAAAATTGTGTCTAAATTTGTACTTAGTCAAGTACAGACAAATACTATGAGTGACTAGCACATAAAATAGAAAATACATACGAGTGCCCCGCAACACATATGTCACATACATATATGACATTGTTGAGTATAAACTCAAATCATAGTCGCTTTAAAGCGGGAGTCATTGGTGCCGTATGTCGTATCGCTGTATCCGTATCCCTAACGTAATCAGCTGTTTATCGTTACGACGGTAAACCAAACCCAATTGGTTGGCTACGATACGGTTACGATCTTAGCGGCACCAATAATCGATTGCATTGATTACCATAAGGTTGGTCGAATCAGCTGTTAAAAGGTTACCGATACGGTTACCGATAAAGCACCAATGTCTCCAGCTTAACTCAGTAGCACGTTGGTTTCGTGTGTAATACACTGTATACTTCGTTTATTATCGGTTTTCTTTAGCGCTGTATTCAGTTAAGTTTCGTGTACATCGTTGTGTTGCTAGCGTCAGAAGACTGATATGACTATATTTAGTTTATTGTACTGTTAGTAATACTGATTCAAATGAGTGTTTTCGTATAACACAGTTGAGTTTCTTGCTCAATAAGACAATTGAGTACTGAACTGCTTCATGGCTTACGAGCGGTTATTCATTTTACGAAGCATGACTATGTAAATGTGTTTTAGTGGATATAAGTGCTTGATATTCTTTGTTTGTGTACGTACTAATACTAATTTTTTGGTTAGTCCACTAATAACCTTAAAACATGAATAATTGCAGCTCACTGGTCAGTGATAGGTTAGGTAGTGATGCACAGATCTAGGTTTCCAACGAGTCTGTTCTTTCGAATATCGAATCCAAGCTGACTAGCTATGCCGTTTCCTGTGCCTAACAAAGATCTGAAAAAGCAGTAACGAAAATGCAATTTACCTAAGTTTATAGTTTTTATGTCTCTGATTTTGTGCAAATGGCCTAACATCATTGCATTGCAAACTTTTGTAGTATATTTTTTAAAGTACACTAACAAAATACACGGCTATGCATTTACTACGTCAGTGCAAAAACGCAACGTCAAAAGCCGTAGTTTGTTTTTCAATATTGAATACAGGGCTGCCACTCACATATTTTTTTTCGTACCAAAAAATGTACCAAAAGGTTTTTGAGAGTACCAAAAAAAAAGTTCCGAAACTAAATATTTCATTGAACCGAAAAATTGTTTCCGTTAATCCCGTAGCTTTAGTTCTTGCAATTTTCAGATGTTTTGCCACTTCTCGAGTCAGGACAGCATTCAGCAAGCAACTCAGGCAAGTAATTCATCAATGTGAATGGTAAATTGTGCGTTATCAGAAACATTACCAATGTAAGCTCAGCGCTTTGTACCATTTTGCTTATTTGCCTCTTATTTGCATCTAAAAAGGAGTCCATTGATATTTGCTTCTTTTTTGCTTCCATACTTTGATTATGGGCAGTAACAGTTTCATGCCTTTTTAAATCAGTCAGGTGATTGATTATGCCTTACAAAAGGCTGAACCATCTTTTGTTAGAGGGCCATTCAAAATTGGTGAGCCACTCTGATCTAAATTTTCTTTTGTTTTTCGCACTGAAAATATTTGACATTACATACATAAAACATTTCAGATACAAAAATGCACAAACATTTACGTCTCAGACAAACTTTCTTCATTTGAAACATCTTGAAATGAACTATTGCAACTTTCTTTTGTCTTTTAATCACGAACCTGCAAACAAGCCACAAATTTAATCAACTTATTGCACTTTAAATAGTTTAGCGTTCCTACTTATCCATCACTATATTTCTATGAAATTCTGGCTGATTTCTACAAATGCTTATTTATTGCGTAGTGAAAACCAATTGTAGGATGCGGGGTTCGCACTGAGAGTCAATGTTTTCGAACACCGATGGCTTTGCGATAACTTTGACAGTGTTGTCGATTTAAATGTGTTAAATCCAATTATGCTAGCCCATTTGCACAAAATCCCCAACTTCCCTAATAAAATTGCGAACAAAAGCATTAAACACGGAAAAATGGGAAATGGCTAAAATTACGGACTTCTACTTACCTCAGCTAACCACACAAATTCATCGGTGAGAGCTACCCCGTTTTCTGAGTTACACGTAAAGCACATACAGACATACAGACATTTTGCCAAACCTGCCATATGCGTACGAACTATAAATACGAGACAGACACAAAAGATATCAAAACGAAAAATGACCCTGAAGACGGCACAACGCTGAAACCTGTTTGTCTACAAAACAAAATTGACAAGAGATATCGCTATTACAAGGGCTTTGGCCGTCCAAGAAAATGCACCAACCTGGCCTTTCCGTCGGAGTAGGGGCCACCCTCTTCCTGTACTTCCATAGGTGGCCACCGATAAGAATCTCTTCTGCGTCCTTTTCACTTACATAAAATAGATTGACCACTGACTGTCTTCAAAAAGCTCTTACAGCTCATTATCAGGTACTTGTCTGTAAATCTTTCGACGAACTTTTACGCAAACATTCTAATTCGCCTCATCTGATGTTGTCAATGTCCTTGTTTATGCACCACATAGCAGGACGGGTATGATCACTTATCTTTTGAAGCATGATTTTGGTATGCCGATGGAGCAAATTTTTGCTGGTATTTCGTAGGACACCGCAATCTTAAAATAGTCAAGGAACCGGAGGGAACAGAATTTAAACTAGTGCCGTCTTTTAATGTGATAGTTCTGTGCTAATTCTGAACTAAGGCGACTCGCTGTAGGGCAGCTGATGTGTTATATACTTAACAATGAAATTTGTTGGGGGAAAAATTTCGCAGTGTGGGCACATGAAATTTTCATTTGCTGTTTTTGGAAAACAACTTCCGGTTTCCTTATACCAACAGTTGTCGGTTGTTGTACAGTTGGTGCTTTAAAGACCGGGCTTCCAGATTCTTTCATGTTGTGCATCACTAGCTTACATGCACATATCATCTGCTTCAAATGCATTATCCCTCGGCCTATTATATTTGTTCATATTTATATTCTTTCAAAGCAATTGTTTTTCTTCGGTTATGCCAATCTGTGCTGAATAAAAGCATTTAGAATTATTCCAAAGTGAAGGATACTTGATTGAGAATACGGAAAAATAAAGAAAACACATAAAACCAAGAAAAAGCTACAAAGTCATCATTACATTCGCATTTTGGTAGCATCCAATGCACAGGTTGAAGAGAGCTGATTTTGCAGCAAATTTAAAAATCTGTTAGTACATTTAGTTGTATATACGGATCAATGTAAGAGCGCCAACTGTATTCGATATCTGATAAAAATTAGAAAAGGAAGAGAATTAGCTTAGCTTCCTATGACCTATGCTACTTGCTGTTTCAAGATCTGTTCTCCTTGCAACTCGCAATATATGTAGTATTACCCTTACGAGCGATAGACACGGGTACAAAACATGCTCGATCTTTTCCACCTCTAGCCTGCTCTTCCTACAGCTGATATCACTGGCAAGCCCTAATTTAAAAGCATGTGGCACTAGAAGCAATGTCTAGTCAAAATACACATCATGAGCCTACAGTCCCCTCTTTTCAACGATAAGAGTAACTTTGTTAGTCTAAGGTTGCAAGATCTGCGAATGATTTTTGACATTTTGCTTTGTTCCACGCTTTCCCTGCTTGGCTGATCATGTGCAGCCCCCGCCTTCTTTCAATCTCACCCTATCTGATTGGAATGTTTACGGCGCAAGCTCATCCGTTCCTTCATTTCCATCTATTCCCATATGCCCAGGGACCCAACATATATGTAAATTTCTCAATATACCGATTCCTTCTAGGGATTGCTTACACATTTAGATGTTGTTCTTTTAGAGATTATAGCGTTAATTGCTGCTTGACTGTCAATGTAAAAATTTACGCGGCTGCAATATAAGCTCTTTTCCTTCATTGTTTCTAATGCTTTAGTCACGGCTACGACTTCCACTCAAAAGCACTACAGCGATCTGGCAGCTTGTATGATGTATTTATTTCCGAATCTACACAATATATAGCAGACTCTACTCCTTTCATTACTTTGGAACCATCGGTATACACGTGCATCGACTCGTATGCCATTTGAACGCCTTTGCGCAAACCTTCCACCTCTATCGTGGCTCTAAGAGACCCACTGAAGCGCAGGTAAGGAACTATGTAATCCGACTATGGCCGTCTAATATTTGATGACGCTATACTACTATGATCGTATGATCTGCGCTGAAGCTGCATTGAGCTTCGTTGCCTCGCGATGTTCTTCGCCACTAAGTCTACAGTGGAATGTGTAGAATAACATACAGTTTAGCGGTCGTGGTTGTTTCCAGGGCTCACGTTATGATGAGCGTTGATAGCCTACACTCTCTCACTTTTTCAGGTACGTTCTTTTTTGAATGAGCAAACAACAAAAACTCAAAAGTGAAGTGTGGGCTTTTATAACCGCTGTTAATATCCAATGGGTCAGAGAGAGCGATAGACCCCACGTAGGGACCTTCTTCACTATCTCCTCCACGTTGAGTTTTAACGATAACTTAATGTCTAGAATGATTCCTACATATTTGGTATAAGATTTCTCCTGCAGGATCACAGCTCCTAGCTTAGGCCTCGACCAATTTGGAATACCTTATTCCTCCTAGTAAACAAGACCATATTCGTTTTCTCTACTTTGGCGCTCAACCCGACATTAGATGCCCAGGTATACATATTCAGAAGCGACCGATCCATCAAAGGGCAAATTCTTACCTACCACTTATGACAACTGCAGCTTCATCTCCGTACGCCTTAAGTTTGACGGGTCCAATATCAAACGCCTGAGCAGTTAGTTAACGAAAAGCGCCCACAGCAGAAATTACAATACCCTGTCTTGTGGCGTATTTCTCCGATTTTATGTCCACCGATTTTATCACCTCATACAGTTCTCCCTGCGAAGTAATAATGTCCTCAAGGCCCTCCTTGATCGTCGGTTAAAAGACATTGTTGAAAGCCCGGCAATGTCTAGAAGACAGTTAAGTGTAATTTGAAAGAAGCTGAAAAAAAATTACTTATTTAAAACAAAAAAAATAATTTGAAAAGTTTGCGCATCTCCACGAATTGTGACTCTGTCACCTTTTAGCCGTGACATTGAATTCATTTCTGAAAACTCATGTATATTCCTTTTATAAATATGCGTCAGTATATTTGTATATATGTACGTATGTACATAACAAACAAATACATCGAAATATCACTAAATTAATTCATAACCCAATTTGCATACATTAACCCTGCGGTGCACCTGAGTGGAAAGGAGCGCTTTTTTAGAAACTTTTTAAAAGCATTCTTTTTACCAAAAATCCGTATCTCAGGATTTCATTGAAGAATCCCCAACTCACAATTTGTCTGACATCGCTTGGTGGTTTTTAAGGAAAATTTCATTATTTTAAGGAAAAAAATTTCTCAGTTGTAAAATCATTTCATTCCATCACCAATCATTTGGAAGTTTTTTTTAAACCTTCCTGTATTTTTTCACACAAAACTTTCTCCTCCTCACAAAACTTTACAGCTTACGTAAACTTTAATATTTTTCAGATAGAATTCCTTAAAATATTACTGAAAAGCACTAACATTAACGTGATCGTTATAAGAGGTTTACACCGATCACTTTATTGGCGGCGTAAAGTTCGTAATATACCGGCGGCGCGACGGCGTACGCCGGCGTATTTACCATAACTTATTTGGGCGGCCGCCATGGTGTGGTGATAGCGTGCTTCGCGTACCACACCAATGATCCTGGATTCGATTTCTGGGAAAGCCACATCAAAAATATTAAATCAAGCTTTTTCAATTAGAAAAAGTCATTCAAAGCGGGGTCGCCCCTCGGCAGTGATGTGTTAAATACGCCGAGTGTATTTCTGCCATGAAAATATTCTCAGTGAAAACTCATCTGCCTTGCAGTTGCCGTTCAGAGTCAGCTTAAAACATGTACTAGGTCGCGTCTCACCAACTTGTAGGAAAAATTTAAAGAAGCAGGAAGCACCAGGGGAGTTTAAATCGTTTGCCACCTGGTCCTTCCAGGGGAGTGGGGGCCGGCCTCTACCTCTGCTTCCATAGGCGGGTTCCGATAGAAACACTTTATTGGCCGTAGCGTCATCTTTAATTCGCATTCATTTGTACTGTAGTTACCTGTGGTATTTTCTGGGACCAATTAATTTCCCGCGGATAGTTCAAGAATTTCCATCATAGCTCCTTGCGGAGAAACTGTTCCTCATCCACTTAGGGAGGCGCCGAACCTAACCCCGGTCACTGCTACATCTCTTGTCTGTATGCTTCATGCAAAGCGTGCTTGCACCGAAGGCGATGTTCTGGACTATCCGCTAATACTAGTCGTCGACGCGATTTCTTTAGAACATTGGTGTCTCCTTGCTGTACACGCCCAAAAGCGACTTATGACTGCGGTAAAGAGCACCTCCGCTCTTTCAACATCTACTAATAGTCATGACTCTCATGGCAGAGTATGTATTAACGACTAGCTGCAATGCTAGCCAGATAGCCAGGCAAAGTTCCGGTTGTTGTTAGTGCCAAAGAGCACCTCCAGTTTTTACGGCTGCCTTTAAGAGCTACAATCTCCAAAGTTTGAACAAGAGCGATTCCGAGCACCAGTTCCAGAAAATCCCATTTAGTATATCAAACAGCAGCAAAGGACGGTTGAAACCTTCTGCTAACGTTCGAATCGCTAAATTGTTGAATAAATCACTCCAATATTCTATATTGCAAAATGGTCTTTATTAGACTACTGTGGGAGTAGTACAATTATACTTCACTGCGCAACTGATAGCGTATTTAAATCAAACTGATTAGTCATTCTTCAGCTTGCGCTGCTTTTATACTCTCTGTTGGCTCGTTAGCATATTTCTCCAAAGCTCTAGACGTTTCACCTTCTAGAATCTCCTGCTTGGTTACCAGCGATATACATGTATATTTGTAGTTTATGCGTTTCTCATGGTCATATGCGCGTGTATGTGTGAGTAACTAATTCGGCTGATGACTACCTGTGTGTGCGTGTGTGATATCTCTTCGTCGCCTTCTATGTATGTGTATAAATGATGATTTATGTGTTCATGTACACCAGTGTGGCTCTAATGTTTTTGTTGTTGCGTGATTATTTACTAACAGCCTAGTGATGTCAACATTCGCAACAGTATTAAGTTTGAAAAGATGAAAGTGAGTGTTCCAAATTGGCAGGGAAAGCACCTACTATATTTCCATAAATTTTAAACGACTAAAAAGGCTTAAATTTCGCAATCAGATTCTTATCACTGTCAGCGATGATATCCGTTTCCACCAAGG
Organism: Eurosta solidaginis; assembly: GCA_029619165.1. Lineage (NCBI taxonomy): Eukaryota > Metazoa > Arthropoda > Insecta > Diptera > Tephritidae > Eurosta > Eurosta solidaginis. Next base: position 2,707 of record JARSSU010024211.1, on the reverse strand, counting down.
CGAATTCAGTACCAGCTGTTATGTATTCGCCTTGGTTTCGACCATAACGGACCAATTTTCGCCATCAAAAAGAACGACCTAGGCAGTCTTAAATAAGTACAAAATGTAGAAATGCGCCGAACGCCGCCGCCACCGCACCGATATTAATGACATTCGGCGGCGGCGTCGGCATAACAACCACGAACGGCGGCGTATATCTCTAGTCGTTAGGTACGCACTTATGTACGTTAATATAAAGGTCAAAACATGTGTATGTACTCATATCTTAAAGGACCCTGATGTGTATGTGTAGGGTTAAGCACAAATTTCTTATTGTCGACTACCCAATCTTGTTTAAAGATTATTTTTTGCAAACTGTATCAATATTGGTTCTGAATGTAGCTGTGAATGTGATTACGTCTGCACTGCGCTGATAAAAATTTGTGTTGTTATATACCATTGTGTGCACATTTACACTGTGCAACAAAAATTTAACAATAGAGCTTTGAAAATTGTTGGAGATTTAAAGTCGTCTTTGGTAAAATATTTCTGAGATTTATTTGTCACAACCTCCACATCAATGTCTGTCCTTTGTGGTATTAAAACAAATTTATAGGACCAGCGAAAATTTAATAGAGCATATAAATTCAAATCAACAGTTTTAAAAAAGTTTGTGTGTCGATACTTTTTCATCTGTTCATATAACTTACTTACTTAATTGGCGCTTAACCGTCTAAACGGTTATGGCCGTCCAACAAGGCGCGCCAGTCGTTCCTTCGCTCCGCCAACCGGCGCCAATTGGTCACACCAAGGGAGTTTAAATCGTTTTCCACCTGGTCCTTCCAACGGAGTGGGGGCCGCCCTCTACCTCTGCTTCCATAGGCGGGTTCCGATAGAAACACTTTCTTGGCCGGAGCATCATCTTTCATTCGCATAACATGGCCTAGCCAGCGCAGCCGCTGCGTTTTAATTCGCTGGACTATGTTGATGTCTGCGTATAGCTCGTACAGCTCATCATTAAATCTTCTTCGGTACTCGCCATCGTCAACGCGTAGAGGTCCATACATCTTTCGAAGAACTTTTCTCTCGAACACTCCCAAAGCCGCTTCATCTGCTGTTGTCATGGTCCATGCTTCTGCCCCATATAGCAGGACGGGTACGATAAGTGACTTGTAGAGTATGATTTTCGTTCGCCGAGAGAGGACTTTACTTTTCAATTGCCTACCTAGTCCAAAGTAGCATTTATTGGCAAGATTGATTCTTCGCTGGATTTCAGTGCTGATGTTGTTGCTAGTGTTGATGCTGGTTCCCAAATAAACGAAGTCTTTTACTATTTCGAAATTATGGCTGCCAACAGTAGCGTGGTTGCCAAGGCGCATATGCGCTGACTCTTTGCTCGATGACAGCAGGTACTTCGTTTTGTCCTCATTCACCATCAAACCCATCTTTACCGCTTCTTATTCCAGCTTGGAGTAAGCAGAACTAACAGCGCGGGTGTTTAGGCCGATGATATCAATGTCATCAGCATATGCCAGTAATTGCACGCTTTTATAGTATATTGTTCCAGTGCGGTTAAGTTCTGCAGCTAGTATAATTTTCTCCAGCATCAAATTAAAGAAATCGCACGATAGGGGGTCACCCTGTCTGAAACCTCGTTTAGTTTCGAACGGCTCGGAGAGGTCCTTCCCAATTCTGACTGAGCTGATGGTGTTGCTCAACGTCATTTTGCACAGCCGTATAAGTTTTGCGGGGAAACCAAATTCCGCAGGCAATCCATCAGCGCCCACGGCCTTGTTGTTTTTCAATCTGGTTATTGCTATTCTAACTTCGCCATAATCGGGCGGGGGGACATATATTCCATCATCATCGATTGCGGGATCGGGTTCTTCATCTCTGCGCGGTGAATTGCTGCCTCCATTTAGGAGAGCAGAGAAGTGTTCCCTCCATAATCTAAGCACTCTCTGGACATCAGTTACAAGGTCGCCGTTTTCATTCCTACAGGAGTTTGCCCCGGTCTTAAAACCTTCCGTCTGTCGCCGTATTTTTTGGTAGAATTTTCGGGCGTTATTCCTGGTGGCTAGCAGCTCAAGCTCCTCGCACTCACGCCTTTCTGCTTCTGCTTTTTTCTTCCTGAAAAGGCGTCTCGCTTCCCTTTTCAACTCACGATAGCGTTCACACACTCCTCTTGTCGCGCTCGCTTTTAACGTAGCCCTGTAGGCAGCGTCTTTTCTTTCGGTTGCAACGCGGCATTCTTCATCATACCAGTTGTTTTTTCGTGGCCGCCGGTAACCAATTTTTTCCTCGGCGGCAGTATGAAGTGCTTTGGAGATATGCTCCCACTGCTCCTGTATTCCTTCAGGATGAGTTGTGCCCTCAGAGAGCAGGTGTGAGAGTCGAGTTGCGAAATCATTGGCAGTCTGTTGTGATTGAAGCTTTTCGACGTCTAGCTTTCCTTGTGTTTTTTGTTCCTTGTTTTTAGCCGCGTTGAGGCGGGTGCGTATTTTGGCTGCAACGAGATAATGGTCCGAATCGATGTTAGGTCCTCGGATCGTTCGCACATCTAAAACACTGGAGGCATGCCGTCCGTCTATCACAACGTGATCGATCTGATTGCGAGTATTTTTTGGCGCAGATGAATGATAAATTAAATTTAAAGTAAGCCCAATATGATATTTTTCCTATAATTCTATCAGAAGCTATGAAGATTTTTTGGCCAAACCCTACATTC
>JARSSU010024210.1:0-19350 GCA_029619165.1 Eurosta solidaginis | reverse complement strand
AGCCGTGTGTGCGTGTGTTCGTAACACATAAATATCGTGTATTTATTCAGCAGGGGTTTGTGGGACCTTTACTTGACTCTGGATTGACTGAGCGTTACCCCAGCCTTAGACAAAACCCACCTCATAGAATCTAAAAATATTTAACACGTATGAAGGTTTAGCACTTTCAGCACCAACTTTCAATTCATCGCTCATCCTGAATGGATCACTGATGTCCCTCAATCTCCGTCTTTCCACTCTCACGTCTACATTGTGGGACGCATTGTGCTCCTCTTCAATTAAAACTGCAACGGCTAATGTTTCCATAATTTATTTATGTTAAATATATGTTAAATAACGAAATATTCACTAATTTATAAATTTTTCACAAATATTTCTTTATTTTGTTGTGTTCTAATTTCATCAATTTCTCATAAACAGCTGATTTAGAAAATTCGTTCATTCTTCCTCTTCTTTCCAATTCAAGCGGAACTCACGACACCTACTTTCAGTTCAATCGGAGCGGAGAACTGAAGCGGACTTGTAATGCATAGTTCGAAGTTAGCCTCCAATACATGGACGTTGGCTTTCGAAGTATGAAACTGGACCTATCCTTATACATATATTTTATGTATTGTATTTAAAAAAAAATAAAAAGTAAAATAGTGATCGTGCTTTTCTTATCTGAATTGTATAAGCTTTCTCTTTGCAATTTTTTGAGGGCTCTGAACTCTTACCAAATTGCGGAAAATTCGCATACATCTCCATCGTGAGCGCAGGGCTTATGAACTGCGTTGATTGGACTAGTACGGTATCCTATGACCGGCGCTAACACTTGGCTCCTAGCATCTATCTATTCTGTCCACTCTAGATCAGAGATGCACCACAACAGCAGAGCTTGGAGCACGTAACGCAACATTTATTGTAGTGTTATGTGTACAAGGAGGAAAGCGAAAACCATTCAGGATAGAAATTGCGCATGACATCTTTACTGCTTGAAGTAAGAACTGGTACAAAAAGTTCTGTTCGGTGCTGTCCGAACTTTTCTGAAAAGACCCGACATCAAGTTTCACGTAAATTTCTGTGTTGATTGTTCCCATCGTAAAGAAAGGCATGGGTTTATGCCCGCAACCAAAATAACTTCAAAGCAGAATCTCTGCCAAAAACTTTTCAATCGGGACACTTTTTTCGAGTTAGGAATGTCCTCTCCAGTCTCCAAACAATTAAACTGAGTACTTCTTGGGCCATCTTCGAATACTTTTCGTTGTCAATAATCGCACAAAAAAAATGTTTGCCAATCTGGTCTCATAGAGCTTACAGGCAAGTGAAAAGCTTTTTGATGTCGGTTTTTTACTTCTTTTTGGAATTGTTTTTCTTTTTGTATGTTTCAATGCTATTTCCCTTCCCGATTCGTGTGACTTGTACATTGTGGTTTTGGCTATTTTGGCAACATCTTTTGGTGACATGTGTTCGTTTTTCCTAACATTATTCTTCAACCGGGCGTCTGCTGATCGCTTTGTCACTTCTGTGACTTTCGCCAAATTTTTATAAATAATATGAGGATTATTTGTCCAAATGTACATAGCTCTTCGTTAGCATACATTTTTCTCGTTGGAGGCTTGACTTCGAACTACTAGGTTTACAATGTTCGAAGCTAATATATTTTGAAAAATATCTTGAAACACTAGGGCGGGTCAAATTGTATGGGGAAAAAAACTTCAGGTACACATCCACTTCCTGAATCTATGGGTCATACTGAGTAATATTGCCCATGGGACCATAGGTCTGAAATGAATTTCGAGCCTCCCACTCCACTTTCTGAATCTATGGGTTATACTGAGTAATATTGTCCATGGGACTATAGGTCTGAAATGAATTTCGAGCCTCCCTAATCAAGTGAGAAAATTTTCTAACAAAATTAGGGAGGCTCGAAATTCATTTAAGACCCATGGTCCCATGGGAAATATTACACAGTATGACCCAGAGTTTCAGAAACTGGATGTGCCTTTTCAACAATAAATTTGACCCGCTCTATGAAACACCAATTCAAAAATAATTTATTCAAAGCGTACTTCTCCATTACTAAAAAACTTGAAGGGAGTTCTAAATTTGCATAACTTTCTGTACCAGTCCTGAGGAAACTGATTCACCGCTTGCTTTGCTGAATATCAGGCGTTGTTTTAAAACAGCTAAATGGGACGACTTCAAAGCATACTCTTAGCGTGCATTTGTTGCTTTCCCCATTGCAACTGATGGAGAAGATTCGGCATCAGCTCACTTAATACCAGATTATAAGAATCCCGGAAATCAACCCGAATTTCCACAGTTCAGGCGCTAGCAACTGAACATGGTCATGTTTGATGGCTAAACGCGCAAGATCTCCAAAAATATTTGCTAAATGCGGAAATCAGACAGCTTGTAGATGGGGCTAGGCCTGCACAAGAATGTAAGGGAAAAAGGGAGAACTGAACTCACAGCATTGATTCCAACTACGAGGTGAGCTACTGGAATGACATGCTACATTAAGCTCAACGAAATTTAACTTCGAAGAAAATGTTTCAGTTTGTTTTTAAACTCGTAACTTATGGAAATGTTCAGTTTGCGCAAATTCACTAAAACTTCGTAATTGTATGTATCTGTGGAAATAGGACGTCGATCATTTTCAGCTTTGGAACGATATAACTCACTTTTTGGCAGTACTGCGGCAGTGGTTGAAGCTGCCAACAAGTCCAGTCTTCGATACAAACTATAGAGATATCCATATGCAATACAAATTTGGATAAGTGCGGAACTCGCTCAGAAGATCGACATTTCAATTTTTAACGGCGTAGCCAAAATGTTTCGTATAGTAGGAAAGGAATCTTCACAACGTTCTGATTCAGCGAGCGTGTTTGAATCCGGGATCTTCACCATCCAGGTGCCATCTGTCATATGGAGTATGTTTAATCAAAGTTTAGATGGATATACTTGCGGGGAAAATAAAAAAACGAATGGGAAAATAAGGCGAAGACACTGAGACCGATACGGAATCCGGCCACGAAACCAAATCAGGAGCAAGACGGAATACGGACTAAACTGGAATCGAAACAACAGCACTAGAGCAAAATTTTGATCCAAACTGCAACTGAGCAGACCAAAATCAAGACTGAATCCAGAACCGGAAACTGATGCTCAGACCTTTTTTATACCCAGCGTGCACTTGTACAACTTGAATCGAATAACTGTCAACTGACAAGTTTGCCCGTTAACACAATAGCACAAAAATGAAGATATTTACACTAATTCACAGGATAAAGAATAGAACCATGTTGAAAACTGACGAAATCGGACTATCGAAAATCGAAAAGGTACGTTGATAATTCATTGTACTGATAAAGTGATGAAATTTGGTAAGTGGACTGATTTTAGACGCAAAATCAAAATATATTAAAATTGTGGAAAATGAATGTGGTATCGCCCACATAAAAGAAAAAAATTAAAATATTGCAAGATATCGTGCTGGAACTTAATAGGGCCGTTTTTCTTACTTTGGACATAGGCCGAGTTCAAAGTTCGCAAAATTGGTTGACGACCATCACACTTTCTAAAAAAAGTGCCCAGCTCTTAAAAGAAGCGCTATGTCAGTGTTAGGTACGAAAATTTTTAAAATGGGCCCATCCCCGCCTCTTTTTTGTTTGTCTCTTCGCAATACTTTTTAGTTCAAAACTTAACCACTCCAACAAACCGAGCCCAGTTTCTATTAACGGCATATGATGGATGCCTTACAGGCTCACAATTTAGTATATTTGTACCGAATAGAACGAAAGTGCTAATATCCACAAGTCTGTATTGGTATAATTCAAATAATGTGCACCCGACCTGTTTTTTATACTCAGCGTGCTTTGCACACAGAGTATATTAACTTTGATTGGATAACGGTTGGCTGTACAGGTATAAAGGAATCGAGATAGATATAGACTTCCATATATCAAAATCATCAGTGTGGAAAAAAATTTGATTGAGCCATGTCCGTCTGTCCGTTAACACGATAACTTGAGTAAATATTGAGATATCTTCACCAAATTTGGTACACGAACTTACCCAGAATAGATTATTTACTAAATAAAACACCTAGAATGTTGAAATTTGACCTGGGGACTGATATTGAGACTCTTGATAAAAATTTGAAAAAAAATTTAAAATGGGCGTGGCACCGCCCACTTGTGATAAAATCAATTTTACAAATATTAATCATAAATCAAAAATCGTTAAACCTATCGTAACAAAATTCGGCAGAGAGGTTGCCTTTACTATAAGGAATGCTTTGAAGAAAAATTAACGAAAGCGGTCAAGGACCACGCCCACTTTTATATAAACGATTTTTAAAAGGGTCGTGGACGAATAAAATAAGCTATATCCTTGCAAAAAAGAGCTTTATATCAATAGTATTTCATTTCCCAAGTGGATTTATAACAATAAATAGGAAAAACCTTAAATTTTTAAAAATGGGTGTGGCACCGTCCCTTTTATCACTAAGCAATTTTCTATGTTTCGGGAACCATAACTCGAAGAAAAATTAACGGATCGTAATAAAATTGGGTACATAAATTTTCCCTATAGCAGGAAATATTTCTAGGAAAAATGGACGAGATCGGTTAAAGACCACGCCCACTTTTATATAAAACATTTTTAAAAGGGTCGTAGACGAAAATAATAAGCTATATCATAGCGAAAAAGAGCTTTGTGTCAATAGAATTTTACTTTCTAAATTGAATTATAACATTAAATTGGAAAACACTAAAATTTTTGAAAATGGGTGTGGCACCGACCCTTTTATCACTAAGCAATTTTCTATGTTTCGGGAGCCATAACTCGAAGAAAAATTAACATATCGTAAAGAAATTGGGTACATATATTTTCCTTATATCAGAAAATATTTCTAGTAAAAATGGACGGGATCGGTTAAAGATCACGGCAACTTAGATATAAAACAAGTTTAAAAGGGTCGTAGACTAATAATAAGCTATAACTTAGCAAAAAATAGTTTTGAATCAATATTTCACTTATCAATTTTTATTGTAAGAGAAAATGGGGAGACATTTTTTTTTAACGGGCGGTTCCACATGTTATGTAGAAAAGTAATTTCTCTGAAATGAAATGTGCAATTGAAGCTCACGCTGATTATATAATGTTCGGTTACACCCGAACTTAGACTCCTTTACTTGTTTTTTGTAAGTTTCATCTACCTCTTCAAACTTAACTTAGGGAATGAAATTTCTCAACAAAGCCTAATAAGGAAATTTCTTGCGAACAAATGTCATTTACATAGTAGATGTACTTGCATATATTGTTATTTCGTAAGGTCGGATGCTTACCACGCCCACTTTTTCAATATCGAAATTTTCGAAAAGTTAAACATTTACGAAATCGGTTGATTACTACCCTCAGTTGCAGGGCACTTCAAATAAATCAGTATGTATTTCAATGATAATCAACCCTATTCTTGAATCCATCGTATGTTCGATTTTCGTAGATTCTACGAAAGTCCGTTCACTGAATCCATCGTAAGTTCGAAATTCGTAGAAAGCCTTCACTGAACTCACTCGAACTGTCAAATCGTAGAGTTTCGTACAAATTTTCTACGACGCGTATCAGCTTGCGGAAAAAAGTGAAATTGTCTCAAATTCAGAATAAAAAGGAATATTAAACAAATAAAATGTAATTATATTATTAAAAGTGATATTTATACTAATTTAATTACAATCTATTGTTATAATAGGTCAAAAATTGTCACAACTCGCCAACAATGTTCCCGCTTACTTGACCTATTGCAGCAGCACCCTGAAATGGTGCTAGGTTTTACAAAGTGTCCAAAGGAGGAGGTTAACAAATTTTGGGAAAACATTGCAAATAGTATTGCGCCACCAACAAAAGATGCAACTTCTTGGAAAAAAGTAATGGTTTTGTAATATGTATGCATGTATGCATATCGGCAACAGAGCTTCACAGATTTGGAATAAAGCTTAAAAGAATTAAATTAAAATTAAATTACTAAAATATTTATTTAAATCTTTAAGGGTCTTATAATAATGACAATTATTACAAAAACTATAAAACATGATTACACCCTGAAACCTATATTTTTCGTAGGAATCCCTTTTTACGCTACGTTTCTCTTCGTTGCTCATATCTAAGTGTATCATATGTGGACATAGCCGCGTTTGGAAAATTAATAAGGCATCTTTCAAAACTTTGGAAAATGTGGTCTGACACATCGGAGAGTCAAAATTTTTTCCAACTCCGTGCTGATAGCTACCTTCGGCAATAAAAAAACCTAATACCGATGCTAAGCGTATTATAGGAGTCATTGAAGATGACCCACCCAACGGTGTACTTCCTTCATTTATAACACCGAGCACGTAGGTAAACGCAGCCTTGTTTAGGTGGAAAGTTTTTATAAAACACAATTTTTTAAAACCTTTATAAGTTCACTAAAACACGGAAACTTTCACATACATAACCTCTTCTAATTTCAAGACTTCTCGCAGTTTTTAAATCACGCCTTTCTTGCTCATTTTCTTCTAAAAAAGCTGCAAATGATATGGAATCCATTTTAAATGATATAATGCAATTTTAAACTAAAATTTAAGTTGAAATTTTTTATTTACAATCGCTCAGCTGACTTCGAATAACCCAAATTTGCCATTTTATGTTGGCAGCACTTTTTTCGGTTTCACATGGGTTCAGTTATAGCAAATTCTTCGTATTCGTAGCGGAGGGTTGTATTCGTAGATTTTCTACGATGGATTCAAGAATAGGGCTAAATATTAATTGATGTTGGTGTGAGAACCTACTGCTGGAATCAACAGGTTTTTACACTGAGCCGACGTTATGTTTATGTGTATACATTTATTTGTTTAAATTAAAATAATATATCACAATAATTTATTGGCTAACAAAAAAGATTTTCCAAGCGCGCATTAGCCGCTTACTTCCTTACACGGTTAATAGTTTGAGCCGAATTTCGAAACATTTTTGTGGTATATCAATAAAATTTGTATTATATCCGTTTTCGCGGAACTCGGTTTCAATTTTAAACTAGAGAAGTGTACACAAAATAAGGGGAAGACACATGATTCAATTACTACAAGTTTGTTCTCCAATGATGACAGAGCTTTGACACTCCCAAGTTCTAAAATCTGGACGGGTTGCTTTTACGAAGTAACCAGAAAGGGGAATAATTCAATCCCCTTCAGCGAAATTTTAGTAGAAAAGTACCTTTAGTAGTATATTAGGAGTGATAATAAATTTGTAAATGCCAGCAGGTTTTGGGGTATTAATTCGTTTTCAACTAAATATTTCGTGAATTGGTTTGGTCATTCTTTCAGAATTTGTTTCAAGGATGCCGTACGTCAGAATTTTATTCAAAAATACACTATCTCAAAATTTGTTTCGACAACTCCCTATCTGGACATAAGTTCAATGCATTTTGGCATAACATGGAGTTAAAGAAAATCGTTCTGAGGTAAGGTGTTCTTCAACCTAATTCTCATATAGGGCGTTTTTGTGACAAATCCTGAAATGGGAAATTTTTGAAAAGTTTTTTGTTGCATTATGCTGGGAGCACTGGAGGATTGGAAACGCGTCCTTTCCAAAACAAAATTTAGGAAATGGGTTATTGTCTTAGAACTTTATATTTCGGCCTTGACTTTGGCAGAAGAATTAATCTTTTGTGCGGTCCTGCTACACAGGGAATATTTACTTTTTTTCTTTTCCATTTGAGTATTCATGGAAGTGTTCCAAATAAACCATTTATTTAGAATATTCGGAACACGGTCGTTTGATACTACCTCACGAGGTCCGTATATTCCAAATAAGTGTAAACATAATAATTCAAATATAAATTGACTCCAGCAATTCTGAAATGCAGACGAATGTTCCGACGTACGGAATGAATAAGTTAACACGCTCAACCAGTACATTTCGTTATGGCGTCTCCATTATTTACTAATTACATTTTTACGTGAATCGATTTACTAGTCGAGTTGTTGACGTTGAATGATGAATTTTAAATTGGTTTAGGTTTCGTAAATTCGTAGGTTACGAAAGTGCACGATTTCTTGGTGTCTTCACTTTTCATAAAATTACCTATGTTCAGCCACACTAATAGATCATGACATTGTTAATAAGTTCATCATAAAATTTAGAAAATTGTTCTAAGGAATTATGGAGTTCAGTTCATATCGAGTACTTGTAAACTAATTGCTTCCTATTTCTGCTACTAATATTTTTCGAAAAATCGCAAAGAAACAACACATTTAACGGATGTCAACTCGATTTGGGAGCAAAATGGCTGCAATTGTCAAACAATTTCTCTGCCGAGCAAACCTCCTGTGATTGAATCATGGGGAAGACACTGAGACCGAACAAAATGTAATATAAATAAATTTGCAGTTTGTCGGTTGGCTTCGACTAGACATGAAGGGTCATAGATATGTTATCAAAATGTAATAAATTTCTTATCGATGAGTTGTCGATTTTTTATGGACAAGTTTGTTATGTTGTTGTTGTATTAACGATAAAGACACTCCCCGAAGGTTTTGGAGAGCGTTATCGATGCTGATGGTGCTCTGCCGGATATGGATACGGTACGTTCCGGTAACAATACGATTAATATGCCCACATTAAACCTTCTAGGCCATCCCGCATCGCCTGCTAAATATGTGTATGTTACATTCATTTTCTGGATAGGAAGCTATTATGGAGTGACCATATAGTGGAGCGATGCAAGAAGGCAGCAGCAGCGCTGTTCACCTGCAAGAGGGCAATTGGCACCTCCTGGGGATTCTCCCCCAAGGTGACATACTGGATTTTATGGTGCCTTGGTCTGGTGGCCTGCACTAGCTAAAACTACATATCTTAAGACGCTTCAAAAGGTGCAAGTTCGGAGCTCTGCATCACCGGGGCTCTCGGCTCCACTCCATCTGAAGCACTCACCACAATGCTACACCTTCCACCTCTTGACCTGGTGGCGAAGGAAATAGCGGTCATCGCCGCTCTACGCATAAGGGAAACAGGTCTCTGGTCAAATGGATCTTGTGGACACGCAACAATCCTGGGCACGAACGCCCCAGTCCCAATACCTGTGCGTACTGACTACTGCACGCCAAAAACGCCTTCGTTAAAAACTATAGTATATATATACCATCGCGACAGGACTGGGAAGGTGGGGCCACTTTTCGCCAGATCTGGGTCTAGAGGTCTCTTTTCGCCTACCAGATTACTGTAGTGTTTACCAAGCGGAAATGCTGACAATACACAGGGCTGTGAACCATCTAGGGTCTACGCCTAAGGATGGTAAACGGGTGTTTATTTTCTCAGACAGCCAGGCCGCATTAAAGGCCCTGCACTTATTCGTCGACAACGCAAAGTCGGTCACTGAATGCCGCAGTACTCTTAACGAGATGGCTCAGCACTTCAGTATCAGCCTTATATGGGTAGCTGGGCACAGGGATATTGAAGGCAATTGCCGAGCAGACGAGCTGGCCAGAAGAGGCACCACCGACCATATCCTTCCGGGAAATGATTCGGTAGGCATACCCATGGCCACTTTCAGGCTTCGTGTGAACACAAGCACTATAAGAATCGCAAATGGACTATGGTCGGCCATATCATCATGTGAGACATCCAGGCAAACCTGACCCTCATATGAAAAGGGGCGCACAGAAGCGCTTCTGATTTTAAACAAATCAGTTCTATCGTCCCTGATAAGGGTTCTAACAGGGCATTGCTTAATAGGCACGCATGGTGCTAGAATGGGGGTAACGACCTTCGACTATTGTCGCAGCTGCAGATGTACAGAAGAGGAAGAGAGCGTCCAGCACCTTCTCTGTCACTGTCCAACGCTTAGTAGGCGCAGGATGGCTATCCTTGGTAAACCTTTTCTACATGAACTCACTGAGGTGTCTTGCTATGAAGTAAAGGCTCTAGCAAAATAATTTCCACAAGGTGGTTTGACCCGCTTTAGGCAGGGTAGGGGTCCTCTTTGAGACCGTATAGGGTATTACAATGGGCCCACTGGTGGCCTAAGTAGTGAGCTGTTACCATAGTGTCCAGCTCAGCCCTTGCAACCTAACCTAACCTACATTCATATTTGTAACATGATTTCCCTCGCGTAAGTGAGGTTGACAATTGGGTTGCGGAAACTTTGTATTGCGCTTATCAACCCCTTGAATCCCTCTGTTTGTTATCGAAAAACTGATTATTTATTGAAAAGTTATCGATATATTATCAAAAGTGACCAATTTTTTATCCACGTGTTTGGGAACCAACTTATGTTATCTTATCGATCTTTTATTCCAGTTGTGATTTTTTTTGTGGGTGATAGTGTCTACAAGCACCTATTTTTGGATTCTTTGAAACATTTTGTTTTAAACAATTAAGATATTTTATACTCATTGTTCAATTAGTTTAAAATGTAATTAAATTTTAAATTGATTAGTATCCGATTTAGCACAAAAAAATTGGAAACTTTGCTTAAACCGATGAACATATATCGCTCATTTACTTCAATAGTGTCATAACTCAAAAAACACGACATTTGAGTTAATAACATACAAACGTACCCAATATCATGATCTATGTTGTATAAAAAAATTTTTGTGATCAGTTAAAAATTTGCCACGTGCTATAAAAATGAAAATGTGCCTTTATATGCGCAACATATGGCAGTTAAAATCTTTGAATGGCTCTCCTGGAAAATTATGATTTTTGAGTTATGACACTATTGAAGTAAATGAGCGATATGTAATACAATTGCTAATAGAAAATGCTCGCAATGTGTTTGAATTCGAAATCAAAACAAGACAGCCTATAAAATATTTGTGAATGAATACAAAGACAAAAACGTTTAAACAGCAATATATCGGCACTCTGATGTTTGGGAATGTACCTATCCTTTTGTAGCAATATAGGAGTATTACAAATATGCCGATGAATGAATTTAAATTTAGGCTCAAATTTTTAACAGTGGAAATTTTTTTCTAAAACGCACAACTTGTGCGCCCTACAGTCGACCGCTACTTTTTACACAATTCCGCATGACTTAAAAACCCAAACTGTTTCTCATTGTCTACCACTTTTAATATCTACTAATGCCTTTTTCCATAGCTTTTCATATTGTTTAGGTAGTTTGCTATGTATTAAAGTGGCATAAGATTTCATTCCAATACCATTTGCATCCGCATAATATGGCAGTGCCTCCATGCGCTTCAACCATACAGCTAATTTTGGCCATTTACTCGCATCGATGGGCTCTAAAGCTGCATAAAATGTGCTCACCGTCGAAACGATACTAAAATCCGCAATTGTTAAATGTTCATCCGCCATATAAAGACTGTGCGCCAAAAACTGTTCCAACACTCCATACGCACCGCGTATTTGTTGAAATTTCTCCTTTGGTACTTCACTGGCATTCTGATAAAATAATGGACCGGTAATTTGTTTTAAGCAGGTGGCAAATAATGTAGCCGCTTCATAATAAAGACGTTGATCAACGATGGCGCGTGCGTGAAAGTCCTTAGGATAAAGCTTTTCATCATCATAGGATTTGTGATATTTGCTCACCAAATAAGCGGCAATGGCATGCGAGTCCACAATCATTTGATCATCATCCTCCAGTGCCGGTACTGTTTGTTGGGGATTCTTTTTGATGAAATCTGCTTGAAGCTGATCCTTGTTGAAGGGATTTAATTCTTGAAATTCAAATTCCAATTTGAGCGCCTTGAGTGTGAGCAAAACTGTGCGTACCGGTGCACTTAATTTTGTGCCATATAAAGTTAATTTTGGTGACATTATTTAATTCTTTTTTACGTATTTTGTAATACTTTTATAACTTTGATTTAATGATTATATAAACACAACCGTTTATTTGGCTTAGCAAACAATTTTCAATAGAATTCAGCCGCTGTTAATGTGCGCTTTATAATTTTTTAAGCTTGAGAAGTGACTGGATAATCAAGTACCTCATTTGATATTTATGTTTGTATTTTTGCTCAATCAAAATTGTAAAACCAACGTATTCACATATCCACATACATATTTACAATCGCATTGTGTTTGTTGCAATTAAAGCTTTTTATAGATAAGATCACTACAGTGAAATATCAAACAAGTTCAAAAGAGAATTAGTTTACAACTGTGATTATCTATATAAAATCAAGCATGTCCGAAAAAAGCCAGACTTTTTTCAACTGGAGGCTGGAGGCTGGAGCCATGTGTAGAGGTCCACGCAAGTAGGGAAAGCACCCCATCGCCATTCACCTTGGAATGGCCGGATGATTGCCCAGACGTTTTAAGGTAGGAAGCTCAAGTGGGAGCCACCGTGTTAGTTTCTTTGGTGGAAAAAAGACTTCGGAACCAAGTCCTGTGCGATGTTTTTTATATAACAAATAGTTAGACCTTGGCATCAAATTATGTCGCAGCTAAGTTGGAAAGGGACTCTATATGAGAAAGCAGAAAAAGTACACACGATGATTGCCCCGCCATTTTATCAAAATCATGTCTGGCGACTTTACCTTCACGGTGGGCAAGAAAAGGTCCTATAGTTGGAGGTTCACCCTCTCTCTCAAAGAGTTGATGTGGATTAATATAGCCGAGACTCAATATCTTATAACGAATTTTGGGAAATTCCTGATTATTTTGGCAGTTTCTGTTAACGTTCGAGTCTCTGAACTGTCGAATAAATAATCAAATATTCAGTATAGCTAATATTCTTTATTTGCACTAATTTGGTACTTTGTAGTACTTCACAATTACATACCTACGTTCTTCAATTACAGCGTTTAAAATTAAACTGAATCCTGAAGCCGTATCGTGACATACGATCCGTGATCGAATGCTATTTTTTTAACCACAATAGCTCTGAAACGATGAATCGGTTAAATAAAATATTTGAACTAGAGACAACGCGTACATACTAAACGCATAATATATAATAATTTTTTTTTAAATAATTTCATAGCTTCATTTTTATTGTTTCAGTGAAAATTGTTTTCGATTCGTGATCGTAAGTGGCCCCTTCGGTCGCTGATTCCTGAGCTTGCGCTGCTTTTATACTCTCGGTTACCTCGTTCGCCCTTTTCTCCTAAGTTCTAGACTTTTCACGAACAAGCCTTCTTGAACAGTTGTATTTTACAGTTGGTTATTTGGCACGTAGCCACGAGGGGGGATCGGGGGCTCGAGCGGCCCCCTCCCCGAAATTCCAAATCATGGAAAAATTGCACCTCTGGCTACGGGCCTGGTACATCTGTAGTTTATGTAAGGTCATATGCTTTATTGTTGTTGTGCATTTATTTAGTAGCAGCATAGTGATGAACCGAAATGCTAATATTCGTCACAATATGTTCATTTGCAATACCAGGCTCCAACATAAGAAGATACATCGAGCTACTTGGCTGTCTCCTGATCGAAGAAAACGAAACTTAACATCATACAAGGCCAAATATTGCGTTCTACCATTACCTTGAGATGCTCTCACGCTTATACGAGGTTCCGCTCTCACACTTGCTCGTTGAGAGCAATCTTCAATTTGACGATGCAGCCGAACAGTCGGATATAGATAACAACCATATCGGGAACGATTTAATGTGACCACAAAGCCACAGTCTCATTAAATCTCTCCAGGACTGCAATCACTTCATCTACCATTGATAAATCCCAGGATATCGGATCATTATCATCGACTATTGGCGGATTAGCTTAAAAGATGTGATAGTTTCATAAAAAAGAACATTCAAGAAATTAATAGCGAATTGCGCAATTAATACGTAATTGAAAGAGTCAGCGCATATGCGCCTTGGCAATAACGCTACTGTTGGCAGCCATAATTTAAAAATAGTAAAAGACCTCGTTTATTTGGGAACCAGCATCAACACTAGCAACAACATCAGCTCTGAAAACCAGCGAAGAACCACTCTTGCCAATAAATGTTACTTTGGACCAGGTAGGCAATTGAAAAGTAAAGTCCTCTCTCGGCAAACGAAAATCATACTCTACAAGTCACTTATCATTCCCGTCCTGCTATATGGTGCAGAAGCATGGAAAATGACAACATCAGATGAAACGGCAGATTTATGAACCTCTACGCGTTGGCGATGGCGAGTACCGAAGAAGATTTAACGATGAGCTTCACAAGCTATACGCAGACATCAACATAGTCCAGCGAATTAAAACGCAGCGGCTGCGCTGGCTAGGCCATGTTATGCGAATGAAAGATGACGCTCCGTCCAAGAAAGTGTTTCTGTCGGAACCCGCCTATGGAAGGAGAGGTAGAGGGCGGCCACCACTCCGTTGGAAGGACCAGGTGGAAAACGATTTAAACTGCGTTGGTGTGACCAATTGGCGCCGGTTGGCAGAGTGAAGGAACGACTGGCGCGCTTTGTTGGACGGCCATAACCGTTTAAGCGGTTAACCGCCAATTAAGTAAGTAATTAAGTAACTGAGCCAAAACGTACCCAAAACAAAAGGTAAAATACCAAAAAAGTTAATAAATTTACCAACTCAAATATTTGTAGGTTATGGATAAGGAGAAAAACCATAGTTCGGATATGGTATGATTATGGATAGAGCGTTATTGTATGGTAACTACCATTGACTAGTTAAATTGATTACCATAAGGGTGGTTGTATCAGCTGCTTTATGTGAGCATGGATGTGACCGGGGCCTTTTTGAAGTCAATGTAATTGGTCAATAGTGACATACAATAACGCCTTACCTATAACCATACCATAGCCAACCAATTGGGTCATATCATATTTGTGCAATTTATTAAATATATATAAAATTACCGAATTATTTAGGTTAAGGCATCAATAACCGATTATCAAATTTTTTTAGGTTAAGGCACCAATAACCGATGCCAATAGATATGGTTAAGCAAAAATATGGTTTTGCCTAAGGCGTTATGACTAAACAACTTTACCAGGGCCTGAACTTCTTTGTACTGTTTTGCACTTTCACCGGTGGAATACATAATCTTATAAATGTTCTTAATAATGACGTCACACATTGCTACTTGATTTGTTAGCAACACAATCAGTTAAACGTAATTGTTTATTAATTTATTCTTTATTAAGTACTTTATATTTTTATTTTTCTTAACAAATTTATGTCCACTAATTTTTGCAATTGATCGTCATTGTAAGCTGATTCTTTCATTTCTTAATTAGTATGAATTAAAAATAAGCTTTGATCTGAAATCATAAACTTACACACATAGACATGGATTAGGGCAGACTATGACGCAATGAAACCAGGCAGGTGATCTTAGTAATTTAACAACAAAATTTGACGGCCCTCTTAATGTGGTGATGATTTTTAAAGAAGTAGGAAGGAAAAATTGTTCGTAGTCTTTTGCCACTTTTGTAATACTTTAGCAATTTAATGTGCGGAAGAGTCAAAATCGATATATCTCACACATTTGAAACGGGAATATGACAGAAAAATTATGAGAAAACAGAGCAATGGGAAGAAAAAGTAGAGGACGTTGGGGAAGTGGACCAAGTGGAAGAGGGAGAGTGAGAGTAAAAGTATGAATAAGGGTAATGGTGTGAGAGAAATTAGAAAAGAGGTTTACAGGAAGAGTAAGTAATATAAGGATAAAATTAAGAGTTAGACAGTTAGACTTAGATAAGAGCAAAAGCAGCAAAAATAAGGGCAAAACGGGAAGAGTTATCAAAAAATTAAAGGGTTTGGGAAGTTGAATGGGCCGATTAAGGTAAACAAAAAAATCCAGAATGGAGAGGAAATTAGAGAGAACGAAAAGGTTTAGCCAAAGGAGAGACAGGTGGATAGATAGAGAAAGTCGGAACCATGTCTGTCGGGTTTGATCATACGGCTATTTCATGTTTGTCTAAACGTTTCCCGCGGCAGCCAGAGATGTTTAAAATAAAGTTTTTATAGGCCACATATTTCTTTTTTGCTAACAATGAATTTCTATACGCTCTGATTTTTTGAAGCATCGTTGCTGTAAACCCTCTTCCGCTTTGTATTTTTACGCCAGCCACCGTTTTTTGCTCAATGAACCTACCTCTTATCGCTTCGTTTATATAGATAAATGTTGGCTCTCGGGAGCGTGTACCGCCGATACCGTATTACAAGCCTCCCAGATACTTATCCACGATTTCATGACATTGCTCCAGGTCGTCAATCATCTCATTGACGTCAAAAGTCTGTTTCCATATTCCTTAGTTGTGCACAATATGATACTCTAAAGATCCAGCTATTCAATTGCGTTGACAAAAACTTTCCCATTTCCCGTCAGGAAAAGAAAATTAACCCTCCCACAAAAGGAAAAAGTGACCGCAAGCGTGGTATTCCTGCAAGTTACTCCATATTTGAAAAAAGGCATTAATGTAGAATTTTTTTTATGAAACTAAAAAAATCAATTCTGCAGATAAATCAAGAAGCAACACTTATGCGGCAGTTACCCACCGATGTGTGCCGTACGTAAGAACGTTTGTCGTACGAAGCACGTTTGACCGAACTCTCAAGCCCGTAGGAATCAATGTGTGCGTCTGTGTACATGTACATAACATATTTGTATGTGTATTGTTTACAGATAAGCACTGTTGCCATTGACCATTTTGCATGTATGCTTATGGAAACATCAACTTTTTCCAATTTAATTTTTGATATTGTAAAAGGCCGGAATACATATTAAATAAGTATAAATAGATTAAATATTTATAATCAGCACTTTTACATAATTATTTCGAATTATTTCCACAATTTTTCAAACTTTAATTAGGCGTTTTTGCATAAAACTGCAAACGGTCAAAAATTAACGCACAAAAGTTTACTAGGCAACTCTGTCTAGTGAGAGAGCGATCAGCTGACACGTTCATACAGAAAAAAATCAAAATTGTTTTGATTTCTACGTTCCGGGCTACGTACGTACGGGCGTTGCACGTCGGTGAGTTTTCGTTTACATTGCACACTCATAAGATAGGTCGTGTCAGCTGACATGTTTTTTCTACGTACGTTCGTGAGTAACCACGGCTTTAGAATTATGAAGGCGAGTATTGACAAATGCGACTCCATTTTGTAATAATAAATTCACCTTTAACAATTAAACCCTTCAACATTGTTGGGTTAAATATTTAATTATTTAGCTCTGTGTTAACGGCTAACACATTGTTGTTCAGGCCAATTTATTTTTAAGCCCTTCATGTCAGGTTAAATCTGATTTAAAAAGAAAATCTGGCTTTCTGCAAGCAAGCCTAAAGGTCTCATATTCGTCGTATATGCTAAGCTTTTATCAAGCTTTATATTCTTGGAAATAACGTTCGCAATAAACTTTACAACGTGTAAAGGGCCAATTAAAATTCCTTAACCCTAACGCCATAGTCGTAACCATACCCATATCCATAACCATCTCCAATGTGATCGATTATTGGGGCCTTAACCTAAAAATCGTGAAAATTTCATAAAAATGAAGAAACGCAAAAAATTACAAACATATACCACAAAAAATAAGCATCTTAGTCAAAACGTATTCAAAACAATAAATAAAATCAACCAAGAGTTAATAAGTTCTCCAACTCATACATTTTTAGGTTATGGATATGGCGAAAAACATAAAACCAATTGGTTGGCTATGGTATGGTTATGACGTAGCGTTATGGTATGGCACCATTAATCGATTACATTGATTTACATAAGGTTGGTTCGATCAGCTGTTTTATCTGGTTATGGATAAGTCACCATTAATTGGCCCTTGAGATCCTTTGGGAACTGTCTAATAGTGAACGGCATAAAGAACTGCATATACTCAAATCAATGAGATGAGAAATTAATTTTAATTAAACATAGCATATAAAAAGTTAAAGCAATTACACCAATCAGAAGACATGTGTGATCTAGTACTTCTATTTCCGATCAGGTTGCACAGTACGCCAGATCCTGGAGAAGACTCAAGATGAGAGAATTGTTACGTACCATCCTTTTTGTCGGCTTCAAAAATAGCTTTTGCCAGCCTGTAATAATAAAAATATCCAGGGTGACCATTTTTATATTTATTAATTTATAATTACTCCTCTTTCAATTACGTAACTACAATGAAGTTTACGTACTTGCATAAATTGTAGCTTTTAAAAGCGTTGAAATAAACAACTTTCAATGAACATAATTACCTACACACATAAGCTGTACATCACATTCATAACTCGTTTTTAAATGCTCTAAGCATGTATTTTTATAGTGAAAATAGTTATATATTTGTTAAAAGTATGTTCAACAATCTAAATTCAATAATTCGGTTATATGTTTGTTATACAAGTTTACGTTTTTGTTTCAAAATTCATTAATTGAAGTGCATGAATTCCATGTACATCTTTCATCAAATATACCAAATAAATAATGCATATTTAGCACAATCGTCCTTGTTCTCAACCATCAATAAAAAGGCTATTTAGAGGATCTTGGGTCTTGAGTTGTGTATAGGCCTAGTTTATTTTCAGCAACATATTTTTTAATACTAATGCACAACATTAGTTATTGAGACAAGTATTATACTTGTTTGGAATCTTTTATTTTTTAGAATGGAGATATTTTTTGTGCGTTATATTTCTTTTTAACACGTTCCAATATCTGTCGCTTTCGATCCACCCTACTAATCGATGAATATTGTAACAGAGAAGTTGAATTAACCCTTGGGAAGTTGTTGCTGCACGACAGTACCACCATGATGGATTTCCTCAATAGGCCATGGACACATAGATGTATGACAAATAGCATATGAGTTGTTCAATATATTAGCTATTTGCATAAAAAACCACTACGCAGTTACATAATATTCTCGCTGACGTTTTTGACATTTTTCACGTGCAATATAACATAAAGCGATCGTTATGAGTATTGCAATTGTTACTCCCATTCCTATGCTGACCCACATAATTTCTTCGTTAATACCAACAAATGATCGTCCTAGTAAAATAAGTATTTAAATAGTAAAAACAAGGCAAAATATTTAATTTATTAATCAATTATGCAGAGGAAATTATTGTTAGAAGATAAATAAAAAAAAATGTTGAGCGTTTTCTTGTGTTCTGGATACCGCGCTTACGAGTTTAAACTGCATTAGCTCAGTTTAACCTTCCCACTTTTGTGGAACACATAGGCGCTTATCCATAGGCAAAATAAAATAGGTTTTTAATTTAGTTGCAGCTTTTTAACATAATTTTATATGAGCTATCTGTCAAAGAAGCTGCAACTAAATTTAAAACTTATTTTACATTTAGTTAAGCGGTCAAAGTGACAGGGTCAAACCGTAATTAGTTTTAAAAAGAGTTTAGCTTGAACTGAAAGACTGGTATTTAATAAAAAAATGTATAT